>CAUYRH010153487.1:0-71127 GCA_963574655.1 Perodicticus potto | reverse complement strand
TGATCTCAAACTCTAGGCCTCAAGCATCCTCCCTCTTTGGCCTGGGAATACAGGTGTGAATCAATACATCCAGCCTCCACTTTTTAATAACTACCGTTTACACAACCTTCATGACTTACGAAGTACTTTTTTTTTTTTTTTGAGACAGAGCCTCAAGCTGTCACCCTGGATAGAGTGCTGTAGCATCACAGCTCACAGCAACCTCCAATACCTGGGCTCAAGCGAGTCTCTTGCCTCCACCTCCCAAGTAGCTGGGACTACAGGCACCTGCCACAATGCCCAGCCATTTTTTTTTGTTTGCAGCCATCATTGTTGTTTGGCGGGCCCGGGCTGGATTCGAACCCGCCAGCCCAGGTGTACGTGGCTGGCGCCTTAGCTCGTTGAGCCACAGGTGCCGAGCCACGAAGTACTTTTATATATTTATTAAACTGGCAAAGCCCTCTGATATTATCATTTCACCTCTTAGAAAACTGTGGGGTTAAAAACAGGTATGTATATATAGAAAAAGTCTGGAAAACACATAGCAAATTAACAAAGAGTAGTTACCCTTAGGGAGTAGGATTTCGAGAACTTTTATTTTTCACTATATAAACTTCTGTATTATTCGGATTTTTTATAATCAGTATGAACTTATAAAGAAACATGTTTGCCACATATAACATTATAGCTTCTTATTGACATTTTGCCAAGTACATATAACATTATAGCTTCTTACTTACATTTTGCCAAGTATTCAAGATAATAAGGATCAAATATAAGTTGCAACTCTTCAACTTTTTAGCCAAGTCATATTGCTGATTATAAAAACTCTGAATAAGACAGAGTTTATATAGTGAAAAATAAAAGCATTAAGTAACTTAAATATGGCTTGGCTAAAAAGTTGAAGAGCTGCAAATTATATTTGATCCTTATTATCTTGAATACTTAACTATCTTGCCTTACAATAGTGCCTTTTCCTGAATTTCTAACACATACCTGCAGTGATGTCCTACAGGGAGAACTCTCTAATTTGTAGATGCCCTCTAAGTACTCACCTGTAGCCTCACTGGATACTTAACAAATATTTTTTGAATGAATAAACCAACAGATGGATGGATAGGTGGATAAATTTAGATGTGCGTTTAGGAAAAGTGAGGTTCTTAATGTTCTCAACAGAGTTCTAGATGTGGTTTGGAAGAGAGAAGGAAGGAGCAAGTTGCTGCAGAATGGAAAGTTCAAGTTCATAGGAAAAGAAAGAAGAAAAAAACAAAGGAACTGACTGGAAAGATGCTCATAAAGGAGGAAAATAAAACCAAAAAGGAATTTTAACCTGATGAGGTCATGGGACCAGAGGAAGGTCTGCTGTGTGCATGGAATTTACTCAACACATACACTTTAAGCTGAAGTAAAATTAATTTTCAGTTTAAATGAAGAGATATGTTTCATGTAATAGAAATCCATGATACCTATATGATTGCTAGGGCAGATGAAATAAATAGAGGCCAAAGGCAGAGAGGTAAAGGAAGTTGTGGCTTTGATACAATGGGGGTGGGAGGGTGATGTGAAACTGAAAACAGGGGAACCCTGCTGTCAGAAGGTTAACAAAATGTCAGTAAGAAGCTATAATGTTACATGTGGCAAATTAGCAGTAGAGCCAATTCTTGCATGGCAAGCCAAAATGGGAAGTCAGCTGACTCAGCCCCAAGTGGCCAGCAGTCTATCTGCAAGAGTGGACACTACAATGAAAACTACAAACAAGGAAATGCCCAAGTCTGAGTACACTGGATTCTCCCTTACAATCTGCTGCCTACTAAGCCTATCACGTATGTTTCTACCCAAATTGGCAAGGGTGACACTGGTGATTTTTTGATAAGAACAGCTACCATGTATGAATCATAATGCATGCCAAGTGCTTTTCACAAATTGTATTTGATGCTCACAAGTTTCTGAGGTATATACTTGTTATGGATTAAATTGTGTTCCCTCAGAATTTATATGTGGAGGGAATACAATTTATATGTTTCAGTCTGAATGTGAAATATTTGGAGATAGGGTCTTCAGAGAGGTAATATAGGTTAAATGAGGTCATTAAGGGGGATCCCAATATGATAGGACAGGTATCCTTTATGAAAAAGGGACACTAGAATGCTCTCTTTCTCTCTGAGTACTCAAACAGAGGAAAGACCGTGTGAGGACAGAGGAAAACAACAGCTAACCACAAGACAGGAATAGAGGCCTCACCGGGAGCCAACAGCATCTTAATCTTCGAATTATAGCCTTCAAAAATGTGAAAAATAAATTTTCTGTTGTTAAAGCCACCCAGGCTATAGTATTCTGTTATGACAGTTCAAGTAGACAAACCCAATACTAGTATCAACCCCCTTTTGTAGATGAGGAAACTGATGTCAAGTGGTTAAGTAACCTGCCCAATACAAGCAGGCCATGATCTGAACCTGTATCAGTCAAACCTTGAAGCCCATTCTCTAAAACTGTTCTCCACAGTGATTCCCAAAAGCCTTCATAATGGACCATGTGCCAGAAGTCCTAAGGATGGCACACAGGGGAAGATCGCGTGCAAGGGAAGGGGACAAAAATGAACACCCTAGGCATTCAGAAGCTCTGAGCATTGCTGCTATCTGGTAAGGAGCGCTTGGATCTCTTGGTGGGTTTTTTGATTGTTTTCGCTTGACCAGATGAGATATGTTCAACATCAAACAAAACCTGTCCCTCACCTGTCTCTCCAATAGGATGGACTTCCTGAGCAGGGTCACCTCTGACCTGAGGATCCTTATGCTGTGACTGAAGGCTCAATGATGTCTGCTCTCTTAAAGGCACTATCTCTTTAGAAAGGACTTCTTGTCTGTGTATGCGAGCTACCATCTGGGGACAAAGAGACAAGATTTGACTTCTGAAGAAATTAACTGTCTAAAAAACACTTCCCAGGAAGAAGGAAGCATGAGATAGGATATTTTATTGTAAGTATTAAGGGGGTACTATATCCACAAGAGTGGCCACTGTCACCCTAGCAAATTTCCCTTCCTACCTCATGTTGTGGTTCATCAAGCTCTCTCTCTAGATCCTCCAGCAAAATCACAGCTTCTTCCCCACTCTCTGGACGATGTTCCTTCACCCAGCCCTGGAGCTCATTGGGCAGGATGAACAGGAACTGCTCCAGCACCAAAAGATCCAAAATCTGCTCCTTTGTGCTCACATGTGGTCTCAACCATTGGTAGCAAAGATCCTGGAGCCGGGTAAGAGCTTCTCTTGGTCCAGGGGTCTCCTGGTAGCAGAGCTGCCGAAAGTGCCTTCGGAAGATTTCCCTTGCCAGTGTATTATTGCATTTTAGTCTGTATTCCTGTTTTTTAAGGTGATTTTCTGCCTCCACTTTCACTGTCAGATGCTCTTCCCAAACCTCAGGAACGTGAACATCCAGGGATAAAACCTCTTTTAAGTCTGTATTCATCTTGACTTTGAATAGCTTTAAAGGTACCCTCTAGCTGGAATAATGCTTCAAGACACACTTGGAGACTGCTACCTAAGCAGTAAAAATAATTATTTACACAGAAAAATAACAATAGTTGATAACAGAAATTGGTAATGTAGACGCTAAAGCTTTTCACTGAAAGTAAAGTGACTCAGTGACCTAAGGATAGAAATAATGGAAAAATATATGCTCACAATGTGCAAGGAGCATAAGTTTTCAATAAAACCTGGATTTATTCTGGTTCTAAAATTTACGAATTGTATGACTTTGTGTCAATTTTTAATCTTTCAATCTCAGATTCCCTATGTGGAAAAAACAAATTGTAGGATAGAACATAAGGTTAAAAGTGCTAGGAACTAAGGACAGAATAATCTGGGAAAAAGTCAAGAATCACTGCTGACCATGAGAACTGAAAACAATACTCAGTAGACACAGCATACTGTCCCAGCCTTAAGCCACATATTAGCAGTGATAAGATTAAAAAGTTACTGTGCAGTAAACAGAATGTTAGTTCAATTATGCAGTTAAGAAAAAAATACTTGTTTTTAACCTTGACTCTCTCTTTGAAGTTTTCCACTGTGCTATATTTTCTCATACCTGAGGTTTCAATAAAAGACACTAAGGAACAAGTGTTTCACCCTTGTTTCTCCTTGTGGAGTGCTTTCTAGTGTTGGTCTCCCTCCCAAGATCCCTCAGTTCAATGCAAATGGACTGCTTATTCATTTGTGTTGAATCGCACCAACAATAAATAATTCCCTAAGAGTTCATGGAAGAAAAAGGCCATGAATTAGGGACCACATAGATTATTAAGAAAATCTGTGTAAAATATTTGGACTTACAGAATAAAAGCTAAATTAGAGGGAAAAAAATGGAAATACGTTCCTGTCAAATAAATGAGTGAACCAACATTAATGGGAAGTCTTTCCTTGGGTTTTCTCAAAGTAATCTTTAAAAAAAGAAACAGGTTGGCATTATTTTCACAAAATTTATAGATAGGAAAACTTTGGTGGATTCCAAGTCCTGTGAGCTTTCCAGACTGCCCTATTGCTTCCTAAGAGTAATAGTAAACACTGCACAACAGTCTCCAATATGCTTTCAGATACAAAGCCACATTTAATTCTCATAATTACCTTCTTCGATTTTATTACAATCATTATTATTTCAATTAATAAAAGGAAGCAAGGATCATATTCTTTGTGAAGACAATCCTAACAGACCAAAGAAGCCCAAGAGAGACGTTTTCTGCAGACTCAATGCCTGGGCCCAGGAGGCCTGTGTGTCTCCAAATGTCAGAATTCCAGCTTGTCAGGCCCTGTGGCAGACATTCAGGGAATGTGAATCTGAGGGTGAAGGGTGGGAAGGGGAGGCGAGGAAGCCCAGAATATGCGTCTTTACTAGGCTCCTCAATGATTTGTATGCACTGTAAGGTTAGAGAATCAAGGAACTAAAGGAAAAGGAATCGCAAACAGTTACATTCTGCACTTGTTCCAGTCCATTCAACGCCCCTTAATTTTCCTTTAGAACCTAAAGGTGAGAAGGGATCTCCTTGACGAAGACTGCAAAATATGTTCCTATTTGAGCCTAACTTCCTCTCTCAGGCGTTTCCTTCCCTGAATCCTAAGCCTGTTGTTATTACCATGGTGGCCTTTAACCTCGCAGTCCTCACACAACTCTCTCCCGGGCAAAGACCACTGCCTCCTCCCCTTGCTCCAAACTACCAGCCCCTAACGTTCACTTTCTTAACCCTCCTCCCCACCATCCCAGTCCCAGAGGCAGACTCACGAGATCCGGAGCAGCCGAGCAGGAGGAGCCCCCTCCTGCCTCCGAGCGCCAGGAGTGAGCCGGAACTATGGCCGGAACGGAACTGTAGCCGGGCCGGAAAGATAGCAGCCCCTCCACACCAGCGGACGGTGTAGAGGCACTTCCGGGCTGGTCTAGGATTCCGCCTCTCTGTGTCCTGTCCCGCTCCGGCGTTATCTGGGACTTACCCCCCAATTTCGTGCCATGCAGTTCTTTTTGAGCAGCAACTCACAAAATCGCTTGGGGCGGGGGTTAGAGGGCATGGTGAGGGGGCCACGTGCAGGTTTTAGACGGAAAACATTAATGAAGCGTAGATTGTTAGCTATGGAAAATGCTCATTTTAAAAACATTTTGTAAATTAGTCCATTATCATGATTAAGAAGAAAAACCTCAGTCAATGCCAAGATTAATAAAGTAACAGTTGAAACCCCACCTGACCTTAGATCCACTCCCTGAAGCAGCCTCTATCACTGTTTAGCGTGGAATTCATATTTATCATTCTGATCTCTCTCACTGACACACACACACACACACCCCGCCCCCACAAACACAGTTACCTTTATCTCCTCCCTCCACTTAGGTTAATGTTTTCACTTAATGACATCGTTATCTGTCATGTTGGACTAAGTGCTGCATAATCTACATGGGTATAACGCACATGTACCACAATTTATTTGTCCAGTCCCCACTTATTCTTTATATGGATGTCTTCTTCCCTCTCTTCCTTCTTTTTTTCTTCCCGAGGCTTCTCCCTTTCTATTTTTTTGCTATAAAAGTTGTCTGGATTGGCGGTGCCTGTGGCTCAGTCGGTGGGGCGCCGGCCCCATATACCGAGGGTGGTGTATTCAAACCCAACCCCGGCCAAACTGCAACAACAGCAAAAAATAGCCGGCGTTGTGGCGGGCGCCTGTAGTCCCAGCTACTCAGGAGGCTGAGGCAAGAGAATCGCCTGAGCCCAAGAGCTGGAGGTTGCTGTGAGCTGTGTGATGCCCCGGCACTCTGCCAAGAGCGACATGTGAGACTCTGTCTCTATTTAAAAAAAAAAAAAAGTTGTCTGGATTTTTTGCAATAATACAAAATCCGAAACAAATTAAATAAGCTTTTTACAAAAGAGCATAACTACTGTTAGTCATTTATCAATTTTTTCATGCCAACCAGAATGATCATATTGCATAATTTAAACTATGTTTTGTTTTGTTTCAACAGAATCTTATTTATTTTATTACAACAATACGAAAGTATCTTATGTTAACGGAGGTTCCATGATGTGTTTTAACTGCGAAACTGTAGCTCTGTAAATTTCTTTAGTTGTTTCCCTAAACCCAGCCTTTCTAGGGCATTAAATAAACCCAACCTTCATAATTTACCTCAATTTCTTCCAAATATTTAATACATATGTAATCATTAACAGCACCAATATGAAGAAAATTTGCTCAAAATTTGCACGATCACTTGCAAAGCCCTCATTACAAACTTTCCTAACAAACTATAAAATGAGAGTGAATGTTCAACTTGTGTTAGACTTGAGGAGACTGCTGAAATATGTTATTCTCTTCTATTTTGGGTACCCATCTGTGACAAACACAGTTTTAATATTTATAGGAAATTTCTTAAATGTCTCACTGACAGTTGGCTAAGCTCTCTAAATGGTTTATATATATTTATTTAGTAGATTAAGGTAGGGCTTAGGGAGGTTCCACCCTACAGTCAAGTGGGCAAGCTCACTGGATATCACTGTGGTTAAATAGCTCTGAGAGACACTGGCTTTCACCTGTTTAAGGTTAAGATTCCCCTATAGCAGTAGTACTTGGTGAGTATCCTGGGATGGAGGTATCATTTCTAATTTAGAATTGGGAATCGTTACAGAAAATACTAGAAATGCCATGGGAGCTCAGAGGCAAGAAGAAATATTGACTATGAGACTAACTAAAAAGATTGAGGATTACCTCAGAAGCAGGTGCATTGGGATACTGACTATTGTGTATTATACCATAGCAAAAAAAAAAAAAAAAAAGAAGAAGAAGAAGAAGAAGACAAAAACAAGAAAGAAAGAAAGAAAAGATTTGGAAGATTGGGGATTAAGACATTGAGGGAAGAAGCTGCAAGGGAATAGATCTCTTATAATGGTTCCCAAATGTGCAAATATTTTCACTAACTCTCTGTGTAAGAGGATTTTTTCTATAGATGTCAGCAACTCTTCCCCCTCCACACCCTCCCCCCCACCCATTTCCTCAGCATTCGCTCAAGGAACTTTTGAACACAATGATCATGGCTGTTAGGATGAAGGCTCAAAAAATTTTTTTATTTTAATGTTTTCCTTTGTAAAGACCATCTAGTCAAGGCTACTGTTGAGGATCCACTTTGCAAGAACTGCAACCAACCCTAATCTCTAGATATGGTATAATATCACAGTAGGAATATTCAGGAATATACTTGATGGCAAATTGATTACATTTGACTCTTTCCTCTTTCCATGATGGTGAGAACAAAACTTTTCTTCAAAGCAATAGATTCTTCTTTTAAATGTTGATTGGCTTTCCATCCCCATCATGCTCTGTCAGTGCTGAAAGACCTACTTACACCAGTCCCAACTTAGGTGAGCATTAAAATGAAATCGTTTATTTTCTCTAATCTCTACTTTGAACTGGTTCTTAGGAATTCTTCTTTGCTATCCCTTAATAATAATACCTTGAGCAGATCTCATAGCTTTCTGGCAATTTTAAGTTTTAAAGGTTACATCCAGTTTCCTTCTAACTTTAAATTGTATTGTATATTGAATACGTTATAAAACAGCAGATTCAAAAAACATACAATGGGGCATACATTGAACAATCTCTAATATTTTAAATTTTCTTGTGCATGATAATGATATTGTACTTTTATATGAAAATGTTCTTATTTTTTGAGATAGGCACTGAAGTATTCAAGGGTGGTATGTTAGATGCCTATAAATAAAATTCTTCAGCAGAGAGAGAGAGAAAGGTGAGGAAGCAAACATGGAAAAATGTGAACAATTATAAAATCTAGGCGATAACTGTATGATTGTTCATTACGTATTTTATACATATTATATATAAACCTTTGGGAGCAGATATGTTTCTAAAGTCAAGATTTTTTTTTTTTTTAGAAATACAACATGCATATACTATGTATTATGTAACTTCCAGGAGAGTTTCAGAGCACATAAAACACCTTCACATTTCAGCAGTGACTAGTCATCTAAAGTGAGTTAAATGAACTTCAGGATTTGTTCCCAGATGAGTTTTAGTGCCAAATTTATGGGGGTAGGGGGAACTTACAGTTTTTTTTCTTACCAAATGCCATCAGTAAAAAAACCCTACTTTTTAGAATTTTATGCATTTCAGAACTGAAGATAAGAGATCCTGGATATGTACTAGACTCTCTTTTTCTTTCTTTTCTTTTTAATGCATATGGAAACATTTTCAAAATGAAATTTTTAAAAATACAAATCTACATCCTATTCCTACTCCTAGTCACCTAATATCATTTCTTTTGTAGCTTTTCAAAGATATTTTATACATACAAAAGCAAATTTTTTTTTGAGACATTGTTTCATTGTATCGTCCTCGGTAGAGTGCAGTGGCATCACAGCTCACTGCAACCTCCAACTCTTGGACTTAAGTGATTCTCTTGCCTCAGCTTCCCCAGTAGCTGGGATTACAGGTAACTGCCACAACGCTGGTCTATTTTTTTGTTACAGTTGTCATTGTTGTATAGCAGGCCTGGGCTGGGTTTGAACCTGCCAGCCTCAGTAGCCAGCGCCCTAACCACTGAGCTATGGGCACTGAGCCTATTTTATTCTTTTTAATGGCTGTATGGTAGTATAATTAAGTTGATGCACCATAATTTGTTTCATCAAGCTAAATAACCTATTTCAAACACAGCTATCTTGACCATTCTTTTATGTTCTTGTGCATTCCTTGTTGAATTTATGCAAGTATTTCTGTAGAATAGAGGTTTAGAAGTGGAATGGCTGAGTGATGATATTCACTCTTGAAAAAGTCAGGTTTATTGAAGTAAATTTCATACAGTAAGATTTACCTTTTATATATACAGTTGGATGAATTTTGTCAAACACATATATGAGGACCACTACAAAAAAGACAGACATTTCAAGCAACCCCCCCCAACATTCCTCTTTATAGTCATCCTTTCCCTCTACTCCCAGCACTTGACAATCCCTAAAATGGTTTTTTACGTTACTTATTGAGCACTCCTATTAAGAGGCCAGATTGTGCCCAGCTAAGGCAATTCAACAGTGAACATACTTAATTTCCTCACATCTTTAGGGGTCCTGTGCCCCTCGTAATTGCAGCTCTATGTTCCTTATTTCCTGAGAGACAAGATTTCATCCAAAAATGGACTGTGTCAGTGGTTACCCTTCCTCACTCCCATCAACTTTTATGAGTTTTTTAAATCATTCTTTTTCTGTTTAATTTTTAAAGAGTGTGTTGTGTGACAGGTGAGGGCGTGGATACCCTCCGGCTGCACCCCAATAATTTTTTAAAATTAAAGTTGGCGGCACCTGTGGCACAAAAGAGTAGGGTGCCGGCCCCATGTGCCAGAGGGGGTTGAAACCCGGCCCCGGCCAGAAACTGCAAAAAAAAAAAAAAAAGTAGAAAAGTAATATAGAAAAAAATAATTGTCATTTATTCTCTTAAGGCAATCCCATTTTGCTTTTGCCCCACTATTCCACTGAAATTGCTCTGGACAAGATCGTCAACTCCAATTTGAATCTGGAGGAATTTGAATCTAGTTCTGCTTTACCTCTCCAATAACTGTCCATTTCTTTTTTTCTTTTTTTTATTTCTCTTTTCTAAGTAAAACTTCTTTCTAGCTCAATAATTTATTTAGTTCCAAGAAGAGAGAAAGTTACAATTCAAAACGAAGGCGTTCTCTTTAATGTCTCTTTTCTGTGCCCCAAATTA
Source organism: Perodicticus potto (assembly GCA_963574655.1). NCBI lineage: Eukaryota > Metazoa > Chordata > Mammalia > Primates > Lorisidae > Perodicticus > Perodicticus potto. Next base: position 60,915 of record CAUYRH010153487.1, on the reverse strand, counting down.
GGCTGAACCTTGGAGAACTCAGACCCGGACACTGTCCTTAGGAAGTTTACAAACTTCTCAGAAGCTAGACGGGAAGGGCGGGATCGTAATCTTTCCTGAGAAGGAGAACACATCTATCAGCTTGGAGGAAAGGACCCGCCCGGTCCCCCTACCCCGGTCTCTTCCCATCCGTTCTCTGTGCCTTGAGGTCCGCTCACGGACGTGAACCATCGACTAGGGTTGCTAGATTTGTATGCAAAATTATGTTCGTTCAGGCGAGGTGGGCACAGTAGCTCACCCCAGTAATCCCAGCACCCTGGTAGGCCGAGGTGGGAGGATGGCTTGAGCCCGGGAGTTCAACATCAAGAGCCAGACTCCACCTCTACAAAAAATAGAAAAATTAGCTGGGAGTTGGGGTGGGCGCTGTAGTCCCAGCTACTGGGGAGGAGGTAGGAGAAGGAGTTCGAGGTTGCTGTGAGGTAGGCTGACGCCAGGTCACTCTAGCCTGGGCAACGGACTGAGAATTGTTTTTTTAAAAAATTATGTTATGTTCGATCGTCATCTAAAATTCAAATCCAGTTAAGTCTTCTATATCTTATTTGACAATCCTACCGCCGATCTCGGGGTGAGGGAACAATTTCTTCACCTTGAGGCATGTGTCCCACGTAACTTCCCACCTCTCCAAGTCAGACTAGTTCCCAAAAGGGACAGGAAAAGTTCATTGAAAGAGTAAAACACTGTCTAAATGGAAGGAAAGGAAATCTGCTGTGATTGAAAAAGCAAACAGAAACAAAAACAAAAACCACGACTCTATCTGCAAAATTAACAGGAAACATTGTTTTCCCCAACATCACGCAGCAGCTCTAAAATGTCACAATTCCCACATTATTCTTAGTGAAGCATCACAGGAATGGAGATGAATCCTATGTATTCAACTTTGATATGAGGACAATTAATGACATGGTAAGACATGAGGAAAGGGGTGACCAGACAGAGAAGGAGGGAGGGGGTGAGGGAAAGGAAAAGAAGAGGAAAAAAGGCTCAGCACCTGTGGCTCAACAGGCTAAGGTGCCAGCCATGTACACCTAAGCTGGTGGGTTTGAATCCAGCCCGGGCCACCAAACAACAATGATGGCTGGAACCAAATAAATGGCCAGGCATTGTGGTGGGTGCCTGTAGTCCCAGCTACTTGGGAGGTGGAGGCAGGAGACTCTCCTGAGCCCAGGAATTGGGGGTTGCTGTAAGCTGTAATGCCACAGCACTCTATCCAGGGTGAGAGCTTGAGGCTCTGTCTCAAAAAAAAAAAAAAAAAAAAAAGAAGAGGAAAAAAAGTAAAGAAAAGAAAAGTGACCAATTCTCACATAAATTGGATTTAATTTTGACCAAAGTACATGACTTAAACATTAATTTTTAATTAAACTTGTTAATGTTGTTTAGGATATTGCATCCTCATTTATAAGTGAAATATGTTTGTAATTTTCCCTTTATAATAATATATTTTCTCCAATTTTAATATCAGGTGTATCCAGATTAAGTAGAATGATTTTGAAGTATTACTTCTTTTTCTATTGTCTATAAGATTTGGCATGATCTGTTTTTTGAAATTGTCTTTTACTTTTATTTGTGAATGTTGGTTGTCTATTTTTTAAGACTTTGGCAAGAAAAAAAAATAATAAGAAGTTAACTGATGACTCCATACTGAACCTCAGAGTCAGAGCATTCTATGGTAGACATGCTCTTGTTTGACAATGTGAATGTTACTTTCTTTGCATTATTATCATTATTATTATTATTATTGCTTAATATTTTGGTGCAGAAATTGATTTCTTTTCTGATAAGAAATTTATTTTATCTTTGTTTGTTCTTTACAAGGTTTTTGTTTCTAGTCCTTATGTTAAACATTGTTATTGTTATTAAATTTTAAGCCTTTTTAATTTTGTGAAGGCAAAAAGTGGAAACCTAATAAACACATGTGTATGTAAAAAAAAAATTAAAAAATAAAGTCACAATTCCCTCCCCCAACCTGCTTTCAGCGATTACTACCTTATCAGTCTTCCACCCTTTCTATACACCTATCTATTACTGAAGATACCCTCTCCTCTGGACAGTGTCCAATTCCTATTTAATCCCTGCTGCTCCTAATCTCACCTCCCAAAACAGCAACCAACCCAGACCCAATGCCAACTTTTTCTGGAGCCTCCTCAGAATCCTTTTTTCAGGAAGAAATCCTTATTCCTAACGTGAAATGTTCTAATGTATCCTCCCTCCCTCCCTCCCTCCCTCCCTCCCTCTTTTCTTTCTTCTCTTCCCTTCTCCCCTCTTCCTTCTCCCCTCTCCCCTCTCCCTTCCTCTTCTCTCCTCTCCTCCCCTCCCCTCCCCTCTCCTCCCATCCTCTCCTCTCTTCTCTTCTTTCTCTCTCTCTCTCTTTTTGACAGGGGTCTCATTCTGTTGCCCGGGCTAGAGTACAGTGGTGTCATCACAGCTCACTGCCACCTCAAATTTTGGAGCTCTTCCTCGGTTTTTCTATTTTTGTAGAAGGGGTAGGGACTGGGGGCGGGGTGAGTTTTTGCTTTTGCTCAGGCAGTTCTCAAACTCCTGATTTCAAGCAATCCTCTCACCTTGGCCTCCCAGAGTGTTAGGATTACAGGTGTGAGCCAACTCAAAGGCCCTACTGTAACCTTTTAAGATATACTACATCTCTACCTAAAGAGACAGTCTCTCTACGGTGTCAAAGATAGGCATACTTAGACAATAAGTTGCATTTAAAGTCAGCATTGGCTCGGCGCCTGTGGCTCAACCGGCTAAGGCGCCAGCCACGTACACCTGAGACAATGACGGCTGCAACCAAAAAATGGCCGGGCGTTGGGGCGGGCGCCTGTAGTCCCAGCTACTTGGGAGGCGGAGTTAAGAGACTCGCTGGAGCCCAGGAATTGGAGGTTGCTGTGAGCTATGATGTCACAGCACTCTATCCAGGGTGACAGCTTGAGGCTCTGTCTCAAAAAAAAAAAAGTCAGCGTTAACATAACAGATGAAAATTGCGGTAAAGATATAATTAATCTAGAAATGCCTTAAATAATCCATGAAGTTCCATATGTGTAATTTAGTGTATATAACTCTATATGATTTTATCAGTTTTAGAAAATTGTGTCTATAGCCCTCAATAAAATCTTCACTTTTTCCTCAATGGGGAATTCTGCCAAGCAAAATTTGGTGTCGGAATAAATGAAACAGGAATCAAATAAATACACTAACAAATTAATTAGCACTATACGTGCTACCGAAGAAGCAGAAAACAGGAAAGATAAATGGTAATTACTCAAACGGCTGATGCGTAAGGAATTAACTTACCAAATAAAGTGCTTACCCATCCTTGGGATTCTTGGAATAAAAGAGAGACACTAACCAACCGACGAGGATGGGATTCGAACCCACGCGTGCAGAGCACAATGAATTAGCAGTCCATCGCCTTAACCACTCGGCCACCTCGTCGCTCAGGGACCTGAGGTTTTCAAAATCTTCCTCCCTATAGCGCTCCCGAATGTTTTCTAGAGGTATAATCGATCGCCTTTTCCAGGCTTAATTCCCATAACCTCAATTTAAGTCAGGTGTCTTAATTAAAGTACATTTCACAACTACCATAAAAAGACAAACGTCATTTAGAATGGTGAAATTACTTGGCAAATACCAGCTAAGAGGTTGAACCAGTGCCTGGCACACCTTATTAGAAGCAAGTCAACTCTGTCTTGCTGACGCGGCTCCAGCCCGCAGCACTTTGTGTACCCTACAGACATAATACGCTTCTGACCTTTGCCAGCCTCTTTCTGTCACGTGTATCCTGCGTTGCAGAGTGCTAGGATTGCAGGTGTGAACCACCCCAGCCTGGAGTTTGCTTTAAATACAGGAGGAAAAAGGTTGCAGGGACAGAAAAAATGAGACTGGTAAAAATACTGCTAGTTCTTGCATTTGGGTGATGGATATATAAAGCTTCATTACACCTTTTTTTCTATTTTTTGTGTTTAAAATGTCCATAATAAAAAGATAAAATGTTTAACTTTGTCGCATGGCTGATGTATGACAGACTTTGTCCCTGCTCAGGAGGAATTAATAAAATGGGCAGGGAGAGGATCAATAGAAAAGAAAATATGTATATAACTCTGCTGATAAGAAAAGCTGACCGAGAGGCTTAATATTCTATTTGCTGAAAATTCCTTGTCGACAACCTTAAAAAACCCCGGTAAGATGAAACTAACAAATTGAAAAACATCGTAATCCTGGAGTTCAAAGCCAGAAGGCCCCAAGTCCATACCACAAGCCCAAGACAGATCCTTTTCACAAAGCCCCCAAGCTCTACATGTCGACTTTGACTTCATCCCTGCAAAAGCCCAAGAATTGGAGGAGTAAATTGGCGGCGACGCCACTAAACCTGACATGCTCCCTGCAGGGGCAGGGGCGAGGTTGAAGGAAGGGACCTCTTTGTAGCTTTTCATAATTCCTGGCTTCCAACTTCCAAAATCCCTTACATCTGAGCGATAAAAATGCGGGCAAATACCTACGAACATTGCCGGACACCGCAAATAGTGCGGACACGGCCGAGCGCTCTCCCAAGCGCTTTTGACGCTTTAATTCGTGGAATCCCAGAACCACACTTAGGAGGTGGGTGCTTTTGTTTTTCTGCCTGTCCAAGGTCACAGGGCAAACCGTGGCCAAACTGAGGGTTTTACCCCGGCAACCTGTCTCCACCGTCTATGCTCATAGTTAGGCAGCATTTCAGACTCGAGAATTTGAAATTAATTTTCCCCAAAGGTCAAGGTAGACACAATCGAATCTGAGTGGGTTATTTAAAGTTGAGGAGAGGGAGGGAGCGAAAAACAGTATCAAAAGAATAAAATAACCCAATTTGCCAAATACCAAACCAAAAGCTGTGAAACGAAATCTGTGCAGAGTGCAGTTAAGGCACTCGCTCCGCTTTTCTGATGGCTTTCGAAGGACGTTACTCTGGTAAAGTTAATACTGTAATTAGCTCAACGCGCTATCCCACGGCCCTTCTCCCGACACAGTCTCCATGATCATCTTAACTCCTGACCCTGTTTGCAGCCTTGAGCGAGTCGGGGATCAAGTCCTGTCCACCCTCTCCCCTCCTAGCGAATTACGTTTCCCTGGACCTATGGAAAAAAAGTCAAGAAAGATAAGTGATGAACTGTAAGGAATTTCGGCGATGGTGACACTGTTAATGCCATTCTTGCCCCTGCTTTGACGGGGGCCTGAGTTTCTGCAATTATCAGTCCGTAGTGTAAGTAAGATCTTGGGAAAGCTGCCCTTTTTCAAAATACCCTTGGATTCTTTCTGTGGATAAACAAACTATTAGTAGAGAAATTGGAATTTCTGAAATATTCGGAGCCATAGGAGTGAGGGGAGTGGAAAGGATGCTGACCAGACAGAGGTTCCAACATTTTTGTATTAAGCGATAGCTTGAGGCTCTGTCTCAAAAAAAAAAAAAAAAGAATTGGATCCTAGCAGGGCCGTAACTTTCCAGCCACTCGTGTGATACTGGTAGATGCCAAATTAACTTCTGGACGTTCCCAAGACCTCAGATGCTTTTCCCAAATAGCCCTCTTCCTCTGTTCCAAGGGACCAGTTCGAGGTAAAATCTAGTGGGAAATGTAGCTGACAGTTTCTCTCTCCAGAAACGCGAATAAACCAGATACAGAAGGTGCTTTGTGTGGTTGGTCTAGCGCTGGTGTGCTCCTTGGGCACTGGATGAACCTTAGTATTAAGACTCCCGTCCCTTCTGCCAAACTAAGCCCATTCTGTGGTAGAAGTAATTGCTTTCCCATACGCTCCAACGTATCCGAGCTCATTTGTTATTTTGTTTATTTTAAAAACTGCTGGGTAGCTCAGTGGCTCAGCCCTGCAAGCCCAAAACCCAGGGAGGCAGGGGTTGGAGGACTGTACGAGGATAGGAGTTAGAGACCAGCCTGGGCAACATAGTGAGACCCCTATCACTGCAAAAAATAAAAATTTAGTGACGTGTGTGTTTAGTGGCCTGTACCTTAATTCCCAGCTACTGAGGAGCTGAGGTGGGAGGATGGCCTGAGCTCAGAAGTTTGAGGCTGCAGTGGGCTGCAATGTATCACACTTCTGCACTTCAGCCAGGGCTACAGAGTGAGACCCTGTCTCTAAAAACAACAGATAATATGTTACCTTAAAAAAAATGATAACTTACAGGCTTGGCACCTGTAGCACAGTGGTTACTGTGCTGGCTACATGCACCAAGGCTGGCAGGTTCAAACCCAGCCTGGGCCAGCTAAACAACAAGGACAACTGCAAAAACAACAAAAATAGCCAGGCATTGTGGCTGGTGCCTGTAGTCCCACCTACTTGGGAGGCAGAGGCAAGAGAACCACTTGAGCCCAAGAGTTAGAGGTTGCTGTGAGCTGTGACGCCACAGCACTCTACTGAAGGCAACATAGTGAGACTCTGTCTCAAAACAAAGAAATTTACAAACATTCCTAAAAATTTTCCCTTAACATCACTTTTAAGAGAATATAAAACTTTCATATCTCTAGAACTAAAGAATACAAATTATAAAAATATATTTTCTCTTACCATTTTCTGGAAGTGTCTAGTTGCTCTTGGTGAGGTTCTTCGGAATGGCTTAGAAGATTTTACTATGGATCAGGCTGTTCCTTATCAAAAACTTGACTTTTAAACAATTGGGCTCCCTGTTCTTTTTAACCTCTTTTTTTTTCTCTTCTCTCCTGTCCACATTAACATAAGCCAACACTACTATAGTATAATGTCAGCCAAGGAAGTGATACAGGGTTTCTTTTTCCACTTCAAGTAGAAAGATTTATGCGGTGTGCATGTTGACAAAGGAAGCAGATAGCATACTTCCCACATACTTGATTTCTCCCTCATGTGCTATTATAGACTAATAATGCTACTATTTTTAAAAATTAATAAATGTTCCTTTTGCAGCAATTTCAAGTTCACAGAAAATTTTAGAGGAAGGCAAGGAGATTTCCCATGTGTCCCCTGTCCCAACACACATACAATCACCTGATTAGCATCCTCCACCAGAGTGTCATATTTGTTATAATCAATGAACCTTCCTCAATGCATCATTATCACCCAAAGTCCATAGTTTACATTGGCATTCACTCTAGGTTTTGTACATTCTATGCATTTTGACACATGTATAATGACATGTATCTGCCATTATAGAATAATAAAGAATAGTTTAACTGCCCTAGAAATCCTCTGTGGTCTACATATTTATCCCTTCTTCTCCCTTAACCCCTGATAACCACTGATACTTTTACTGTCTTCAGGGTTTGAACCCTTTCCAGAATGTCATATAGTTGGAATTATACAGTATTTTCATATTGGCTTCTTTCACTTAGTAATATGTATTTAAGCGTTCTCTATGTCTTTTCACAGCTTGATATCTCATTTTTTAGCACTGAATAACATTTCATTGTCTAGAATATTGCTTTTTATCCATGCATCTACTGAAAGGACATGTCAGTTGCTTCCAAGTTTTGAAAATTATGAATAAAACTGCTATGAAGATCTGCATGCATATTTTTGCATGGACATAATTTTTTTTTATGACTAGTCAAGGGCAGTAATGAGAAGGGGGAGAAAGAGTAAAACAAAGAATTCAATCTATAACTGATTGGACCAACAGGTGAGATAACTCAACTACCTTTGAACCAGCCAATGGATGTAAGTTTTGAGCAGATACCAAAGAGTGTGAATTGCTGGATCAAATAATAAAAATATGCTTAGTTTTATAAGAAATTGTCAAACTGTCTTCAAAATTGGATGTACTGGGCGGCACCTGTGGCTCAGCGAGTAGGGCACCGGCCCCATATACCGAAGGAGGCGGGTTCAAACCCAGCCTCAGCTGAACAGCAAAAAAAAAAAAAAAAAAAATTGGATGTACTATTTTGAATTCCTACCAGCAATAAGAGTTCCTTTATGTGGGTGCAGTGGCTCACACCTGTAATCCTACCTCTTTGGGATTGCTTGAGCTCAGGAGAATAACTTGAGCAAAACCAAGACCTTCTCTACTAAATATAGAAAAATTAGCTACGCATTGTGGCAGGTGCCTGTAGTCCCAGCTACTGGGGAAGCTGAGGCATTAGGATTGCTTGACCCCAGGAATTTGAGGTTGCTGTGAGCTATGACTACATGGAACTCTAGCCAGATGACAGAGTGAGACTGAGTATCAAAAACAGAAAAAGGGCTCGGCGCCTGTGGCTCAACGAGCTAAGGTGCCAGCCACGTACACCTGAGCTGGCAGGTTTGAATCCAGCCCAGGCCCTCCAAACAACGACAGCTGCAACCACAAAATGGCCAGGCATTGTGGCGGGCGCCTGTAGTCCCAGCTACTTGGGAGGCGGAGGCAGGAGACTCACTTGAGCCCAGGAATTGGAGGTTGCTGTGAGCTTGATGCCACGGCACTCTATCCAGGGTGACAGCTTGAGGCTCTGTCTCAAAAAAAAAAAAAAACAGAAAAAAGAAAAAAAACACATCCTTTCTATTATTGGTATTAGCAATGTTCTGGATTGTGGCCATTGTAACAGGTGTGTAGTGGTATCTCATTGTTGTTTAACTTTTTGTGACTTTAATCAAGCATTTTATATGATTCTATTTTATCTCCTTTCTTAAAATATCAATTATGCTTCTTCATTTACGTTTTGTGTAGTTGCCCTAGAGTTTGCAGTATACATTTATAATGAATCCAAATATACTTTTCATTTAAAAAAATTTTTTTTCATTAAATCATAACTGTAGGGTGGTGCCTATAGCTCAGTGAGTAGGGCACTGGCCCCATATACCAAGGGTGGTGGGTTCAAACCCAGCCCCGGCCAAACTGCAACAAAAAAATAGCCAGGCATTGTGGCAGGTGCCTGGAATTCCAGCTACTCGGGAATCTGAGGCAAGAGAATTGCCTAAGCCCAAGAGCTGGAGGTTGCTGTGAGCTGTGACGCCATGGCACTCTACCAAGGGTGACAAAGTGAGACTCTGTCTCTAAAAAATAATAAAAAAAACATAACTATGTACATTGATGCATTTATGGGTTCGGTATACAATTTGATATACAATATGACATGTTTACATTGAACCTATTAACACATCCATCACCTCACTTACTTATTTGTTGTGGTAAGAAAATTATATTCTTTTCTTAATAGTTTTGAAATGCACAATTGCATCATGCACATTAGGTGAGGTCCCCCCAAACACCCTCCCTCCTCCTGCCTCTCCCCTCCCCTTCCCTCTCTCTCCTTTTCCCTTCTACTTTGTGGACTATAGTTATGCTTTACCATTTGTATGAATGTGTAGGTGATTATATATTGATTTCATAGTAGTATTGAGTACATTGGATACTTTCATCCCTATTCTTGAGGTACTTTACTATGAAAAATATGTCCTAGCTCCATCCAGGTAAACATAAAAGATGTGAATGAATTCTCCATCTTTTTATAGTTGCATAGTATTCCATGGTGTACATATACCACAATTTGTTAATTCTTTCCATGGGTCACTGGGCACTTGGGCTGTTTCCATGTCTTGGTAATTATGAATTAGGCTGCAATAAACATTCTGGTGCAAATGTCTTTGTTGTAAAATGATAATTATGAATTGGGCTGCAATAAACATTCTGGTGCAAATGTCTTTGTTGTAAAATGATTTTTGATCATCTGGTTGTATGCCTAGTAGGATCAGAATGGTAGGTCTACTTTTAGTTTCTTGAGTATTCTCCAAACTTCTTTCAAAGAAGGTCATATTAGCTTGCATTCTCACCAGCAGTGTACAAGTGTTCTCTTCTCTCAGCATCCACACCACAAATATACTTCACAAATAACACTATATTGCTTCATAGGTAATATAAGTACCTTATAATAGCAAAATATTCCTAACTCCTGCTTCTCATTCCTTGCATCATTCATTTCACTTATACATAAAAAATACATAATTGAATATACTATTACTATTATTATTTGAACAAACTGTTATTTGTTAGATCAATAAAAACAAAAAAATAAAAGTTTTTACTTTACTTTCACTTGTTTTCTGATGGTCATTCTTTCTCCATGTATACATCCAAGTTTCGGATCAATATTCTTTTTCTTCTCTCTGAAGAATTTCTTTCAACATTTCTTGTAAGGCAGGTCTACTGGTAACCAATTGCCTCAGTTTTTGTCTCAGAAAATCTTTTCTTTTTTTTATTTTTGAAAAAACTTTGCAGGGTACACAAAGTCTAAGTTGATGGTACTTTTTTCTGAACACTTTAAATATTTCACTCTTCTCTCCTCTAATCTGCATGATTTTTGGAAAGTGAAGTGTAATTCTTATCTTTTTTCTATAGGTAAAGTATTCTTTACTATAGGTAAAGTAGTTCTCTCCCTTTAGGCTTCTTTCAAGATGTTTTCTTTTCCTTTGCTTCTGTGAAGTTTGAATATTGTGATATAAAAAGAAATATGTGTTTGGTTTCTGCCCCCAGTTTGGTAGCCAGCATTTTTTGGTCTTTGACCTAGGTAGGTTCCTGAGACAGAGCACCTAAGATCCCTGTAATTTCCTGAGTGATAGAAACTTTTGATGCAGAGCACCTAAAGCCCTTGGAATTTCCTAGGCTATAGAAGCATCTTTTGTTCTAATGAAGCACTCTAAGTGAGCTCCTGGATGGCCTCAGATTGGGGCCTGATTGCCAGGGGGAACTAACCATGTGATTAGAGGGTTGGGACATTCAGCTCTCTCCCCCTCCAGGAATGGGAGAGGTACTAAAGTTTTAGTTGATCACAAATAGCCAATGATGTAATCAACCATGCCTACATGATGAATCTTCCATAAAAACTCAAAAGGACAGGGTTTGGAGAGCTTCCGGAATGCTGAACAGGTGAAGTGCATGGAGGGTGGTTTGCCTGGAGTGGGAAACCACTTGTCTTCCCACATACATTGCCATATTCATCTCTTTCTCCTGGATGTTTATCTACATGCTTTGTAATGTACTTTATTTTATTTTTATTTTTATTTTTTTTGAGACAGAGCCTCAAGCTGCCACCCTGGATAGAGCACTGTTACATCACAGCTCACAGCAACCTGCAATTCCTGGGCACAAGCGAGTGTCCTGCCTCCACCTCCCAAGTAGCTGGGACTACAGGCGCCCGCCACAACGCCCGGCCATTTTTTGGTTGCAGCCATCATTGTTGTTTTGCGGTCCGGGCTGGATTCGAACCCGCCAGCTCAGGTGTACTTAGCTGGCGCCTTAGCCATTTGAGCCACAGGCACCGAGCCTGTAATGTACTTTATAATAAATAGATAAGCATAAGTGTTTCCCTTAGTTCTGTGAATCATCCTAGCAAATTAAACCCAAGGAAAGGACTTCAGGGAAACCAAATTTATAACTAGTTCAGAAGTATAGGTGACAATCTACTCTTTGGGTTTGGTATCTGAAGTTGAGGCCAGGTGTATGGGACTAGATCCTTAACCCATGGGATCTAGTTCTAACTTCAAGTAGTGGTGTCAGAATTGGAGCGAATTATAGAATGCCCAGTTGGTGTCCACTAGAGAACTTCTTGGTGTTTAGAGAAAAACTCTCACACATCTGGCTCAGAAGTGTTCTGTGTTGAATGTGAGAGTAGAGAAAAAAGAAATTATTTTTTTCCTTTACAAACATGATACACCTAGGTTTAGCTTTATTTGTTTGTTTTGGCATTTGTTCTACTTGGTGTTCTCTGAGCTTCCAGAATCTGTAGTTTGATATCGGACATTAATATGGGAAAAATTTCAGTCATTATTGCTTCACATATTGCTTCAGTTCCTTTCTGTTTTGTATTCCAATTATGCCACCAGTTGAGCCTCAGTTTCCTTCCTGTAGCTATAGTGAGTCTCCGCTATCACCCTCAGGCTGTAGGTTTTGCTCATCCCTGGGCTGACTGTGGCCTTCATCCCATAAGGGAGAGAGGACATGCAGGGGAGATGGGTCTAAGCCATCTTAGTTTCTGTTCCCCTTCACCAGCCAGCATCTCTGGGAAGCTTATCAGGATTCTCTTCATCTTTCCTATATGTGCCATTTGGGATTCCTGGAAGTAAAACATATAAAAGTAAGAGTCATCTAAGTTGTGGTCAAGGGGTTCACACTCTCATATTCACCCACACTTGCCATTATCAATTTATTAACCATTTCTAATTCAATCTTACAGGATTATAGAGCCACCATATAAGCAAAGGCTTTGCATCCTTTTCCCCCCTGTAAGAACCTATTTCCCTCCAAATTTTAGGTTTGTTATTTGCCCTTTTCCCTCAGTTCTCGGATGAGTTCAAGAAAAGTCATTAATTTGTAGTTTATGTAGTTTCTTTTCTTATAAAGGTGGAAGCAATGCTTTTTCCAGCTTTATATCTCTTTGGTTAATTCATTTGTTTCTTTTTTTTTTTTTTTTGCAGTTTTTGGCTGTGGCTGGGTTTGAACCCGCCACCTCTGGCATATGAGGCCAGCGCCCTACTCCTTTGAGCCACAGGCGCTGCCCTGTTTCTTATATTAGACCCACTCTAGACCTATAGTTGCCTGTGAAACACTGATAATATAATTTTTAAGATCTGCCTCTGTGCTCCCTGTCAAAATGCCACAAATACTTCATTTCAAAGTAAAGAAATAACTATTATCTTCATATGAATCATTTTCCCAAGATGTATCAATATAGAACAACTGAGAAAAAGACTTGAGTCTGGTATTTATTAGCTACTGTAACTTGGATAAATGACATAATCTGAAAACTGAATTTTCCCAGAAAATTAGAATTCTAGTATCTATCTCATACCTTGTGACAATGACTCCATTTTCAACTTTCCTACTGCAAACCTCCACTTTGTGTCAGTCAATATACTTTCGCTTGTTAGTAACATAAAATTTGACTCAACATAAATGATCAATGAGACAGTAGCTTCCAGAAAGAGAACTTGTTTTGCTATCCTCCCCTGTAGCATTAGTATTTGTCTTTTCTGACACAAGTCTGCTCTACATGTTTTACTCTTTTTGATCATGAGCTAGCTGCTGGGTCTCAAAGGAGTACAAGAAGCCTTATGTTGTTTGAGGGGTCTTCAAAAGTCCATGAAAACTACTGTACTTAAATAGTCTTTCCAAAAAAAGCTCATAGAAAATATCTATTATCAAAGAAACTATGCACGGATTTCAAAAAATTTTGCACCAGAAATAAACTCAGGATAACTTGCTACAAAGTATCTGAACAGAATCTGGTTTGAGGTATTAATAAGAATAAGATACTGGTTTGAAAAAAGTCCCTACCAGAGCAACATGAATTCTGCTAAAATTGAAGCAAGAACAAACATCAAATTTATGGGGAATTTTGGGTGAAAGAATAGTTAAATCACTGAAGCTTTATGTAAAAGTTTATGGAGACAATGTCCCCAAAGGAATCAGAACTTTCCAAAGGGATAACTCATTTTAAGAAGGGATGAGACGATGCTGAAGATGAAGCCTGCAGTGGCAGACATTCACATCCATTTGTGGGGAAAAAGATTAACTTGTTTTCTGTGCCTTAATGGAAGAGGACAAAAAACAACAGCCAACACCATGGATATTTCAACTGGTTCAGTTTAAACAATTCTCACTGAAGAATTGTACCAAGATCAGTTACAGAAAAGAGCTGAGTTTTCAACAGAAAATTTTAAACAAGTAGGATAAAGATCCTGAAGCATTTCTTCAAATAATTGCAATAAGAAATGAAACATGGCTTTTCCCAGTGTGATTCTAAAGACAAAGCACAATTGGAGCAAAGGCTACCAAAAGGTGGAAATTGTCTAGTTGAAACAAAAGTGACCAACCAGTCAAGAGCAAAGGCATAACAACAGTGTTTTTGGATGTTCAAGGTATTTTGCTTGTTGACTTTCTGGAACACCAAAGACTGATACCAGTTTCTTATTATGAGAGTGTTTTGAGAACATTAGCCAAAGCTTTAGCAGAAAAAGGCCTGGGAAAATTCCTCCTGGCAGTCCTCCTCCATTACAACAATGTTTCTATATATTCTTGTCAAAAAAAGGCAATTTTGCAAGAGTTTCCATGTGAAATTATTAGGCATCCATGTTGTAGTCCTGGTTTGGCTTCTTCTGATTTATTTACGTTTCCTAATCCTAAAAGGTCTGTAAAGGACACCAATTTTTCTTCAGTTAATAAAGTAAAAAGAATGCATTAAGGTGGTTAAATTCCCGGGACTGTCAGTTCTTTAGGGATGGATAAATGGTGAGTATTATCACTTATAACCATCTTGAACTTGATGGAGCTTATGTTGAAAAGTTAAGTTTATATTTTTTTAATCTTATAGCTCCATTTTTTCCATGAACTTTTTGAAGTCTCCTCACATGAGAGTTTTGCCTCTCAAAACTATTGTACGATAATTTTTTTCTACTGGAATGGTAATTTCCTAGAGATTAACATCAAGAATTCTTTTTTTTTTTCGACACAGAGTCTCACTATGTCGTCCTCAGTAGAGTGCTAGGGCATCACACCTAACAGCAACCTCAAACTCTTGGGCTTAAGTGATTCTCTTGCCTCAGACTCCCAAGTAGCTGGGACTACAGGTACCCACCACAATGCCTGGCTATTTTTTGTTGTTGTTGTTGCAGTTGTCATTGTTGTTTAGCAGACCCAGGCCGGGTTTGAACCCACCAGCCCCAGGGTATGTGGCCAGTGCCCTAACCACTGACCTATGGCACCGAGACATACCTCAAGAAGTCTTGATGTGCTAATCAGAAAGAAGTCAATCATTCAAAAAGATTGGCTTACAAAATTCTGTAGGCATCTAAGGAAAATCATCTTTGATACATCCTTAGTGGTACATGGTTTCCATATTTTCCAAGTAATCAAAAGAAAACAGAATGAATGTATTATATCCTCCCTGATACTAAAGCTAGAATTGTTCAGAGTTTGGAGAGGTTGTGGCGGTGTAAGGAAAAATTGCTCTGACTTCTACTTAAGGAGAAGCTTAGTGCCTCAACTGTTAAGAGTAATATCAGCCCCTTCAAAGATTGCCTAAGCTGTAGAAAGCTATTTTACATAAGATCAGGACCTCCTGGAGGGGAAGCCTACGATTCATCGAGGTGAGATTCTTTTTAAAATTTCAAAATATTAAAGGGGTACAAATGTTTTTGTTACATGAATAGCTTCTATAATGCTTGAGTCAGGGTTATCAGTGTGACCATTATCCAAATAGTGTTCATGGTCAGGAAGGTTTTTACCCCTCTCCTCCTCTCCCTTCTTGATTTCCAATGACTTTTATTTCCATTTTGTGGCCATGTGTGCCCAGTGATTAGTTCCAACTTACTAGAGCTGTGGTTCTCAACCTTCCTAATGCCTCCTTCATGCCGTGACCCTTTAATACAGTTCCTCACGTTGTGGCGACCCCCAACCATAAAATTATTTTTGTTGCATTTCATAACTGTAATTTTGCTACTGTTATGAATTGTAATGTAAATATATGATATGCTGGATGTATTTTCATTGTTACAAAGGGGCCACGACCCACAGGTTGAGAACCGCTGTCTAGAGAATGAAAGTGGTTGTTTTTCCATTTCCGATATAGACATAGATATAGATATGGATATGGATATAGATGACCCAGACACATATCACTATCTTTAGTTAATTCAGTAGAGAAATTGAAAAGTCATAAATTATCACTATTCAACTTTGCTAGATTATAGAAATTATTTTACAAAGAAATTATCCTTAGTTGACACATCTACTAGTAATGTATGAGATAAGTTAATCCACACCTTTTCTAATAAATGGTGTTTAAATTTTTACCACTAAAATATGTGAACATTTTTTGTCATCTTAATGTTTTCCATTATACATGGGGCCCATAAAGTTATGGTGACACTATTGGCTGAGATACCCACCAACTTAGAAATGTAATAACTGTACAGATGTGGACCACAATGGCTTTAGCAACAAGATCTAGGGCTAACAAAATAACCCTTTCCAATAGCCAGTTGCTTGTTCCAAGGGTTCTTCTTAGATGGACTGTGTACGTGGTCCTCTCCCCCAAAGTCTGCCATTCCGTTGCTGGCCGATACATCGCGTTAAGAGGACAACGTTCCTTCCTCTTCAGGTGATTTGTGTGTGTGGGGGGGTCTCTCAGGTCGCAACCTGGACTTTGATTACCTCTTGGACACGCGGGGAGGACTCCTGGACTTAGACCTGGACCGCGACCGAGATCTGCACACCGGTGAAGACTTGGACCGGACCTTCCCGCAGCTCTGGATTCAGAGCTCTAGCGACAGCGAGAACGTGAGCTAGTGCGGTACTGAGACTTCGAGCTGCTGTAGCGCGATCTGCTTCGGGACCTGGAAGGACTCGGACTTCGGGATAGGCTGCGGTGTCGCGGGGTGGAGCTGCGCCTGCAGGCTCCGTCGCCGCCGCCCCCGCATCTGCCGTGGCGGTCCCCGGCGGCTAAGATGCTAATCCTCCGGGCGGCCATGCGCGCCGTCGGCACCCGCAGCGTGGTTCTTGGCGCCCGCGGCCTCCCGCTTGCTGTGGAAACCGACCCACGCGAAGCCGCGGGACACCTTGGTGTGGCGATTCCGCTGGAGGAATATGTCACCCACACGCCTCAGCCTGTCGGGCGAGGTGCGGTAGGTCAGGTTATGCGCGTTGAGGGAGGTCATGCCCTGCACCTCAGGGGTGGGGCGGCCGAAGCTCAGTGCTCTGAGAGGCGGCCCGGAGTCCCACGAACCGGCTCCGCCTTCCGGAGTTCTCGCGGTGCGACGCCGGGCCTCTTCTCTGGCATGGCCTTCGGCGTGGGGTGCTAGGAAAGGCCAGGAAGAGGAGGAAGGAAGAGGGCGCACCTGAGCAAGGTGCTCTATCTGTTAGCTAACATACTGTAGTGTACCCAGGCCTTACGATAATGTGAGATGATAAAATGTCTACATGCTGAGATGAAGTGAAGGGAATGACCTAGGCACTGTGACAGTTATAGGCCACTATTCACTTGATAATATGTCAAAAAGAGAGATCATCTGCTTTGAGTGATCCTGACTTATCAAACCATGGCAATGTAGATGATTAGAAGTCAGGAGCAAATGATGCCAATGACTAATAGCCAGGTAGTGTATAATACATGGATATGCTGGACAAAGGGATCATTCCTGTGCTGGGGGCGTGGAGCGAAAGGTCTAGACATTACATCATGCTACTCAAAACCGCATGGAAGTTAAAACTTGCGAAATTGTTTTTCTGAAAGTTTCCATTTAATATTTTTGGGCCATGGTTGACTGCAGGTAACTAAAACCACGGAAAGGGGCGGCGCCTGTGGCTCAGTGGGTAGGGCGCCAGCCCCATATACCGAGGGTGGCGGGTTCAAGCCCAGTCCCTGCCAAATTGCAGCATAAAAAATAACCGGGCGTTGTGGTGGGTGCCTGTAGTCCCAGCTACTCGGGAGGCTGAGGCAAGAGAATCGCCTAAGCCCAGGAGTTGGAGGTTGCTGTGAGTTCTGTGACGCCAGGGCACCCTACCGGGGGATAAAGTGAGACTCTGTCTCTAAAAACAAAACAAAACAAAAGCATGGAAAGCAAAAGTACAGTTAAGAAGGGGCTGTCATTTCTTCTTTAAATGTCTGGCAGAATTCACTAGTGAACACATTATGTGCCTGATGTTTTCTGTTTAGGAAGGTTATTAGTTATTGATTCAATTTCTTTAATTGAATCAATTAATTTCTTTAGATATAGGGCTATTTAGATTATTTCTTCTTGTGTTAATTTTTGTAGATTGTGTCCAACAAATCTGCCCATTTCATCTATCAAATTTGTGAGTATGCAGTTACTCATAATGTTCATTTATTAAACTTTTAATATCCGTAGGATCAAAAATGATGGCCTTTTTCATTTCTCTTATTAGTAATTCATATTTCTCTTTTAAAAAGTTAATGTAGTTGGGTGGCACCTATAGCTCAAAGGAGTAGAGCGCCAGCCCCATATACCAGCGGTGGCGGGTTCAATCTTGGCCCTGGCCAAAAATTGCAAAAAAAAGAAAAAAAAATGTTAACCTAGCTGAAGTCTTACCAATTTTATCTATCTTTCCAAAAATCAGTTTTGTTTTTCTCTATTGATTTACTGTTTTCAATTTAATTTCTGCTCCTATTTTATTTTTCTTCTGCTTTCTTTAGCTTGAATTTGCTCTTCCTTTTTTGTTTCACAAGGTGAAAGCTTAGATTATTGATTTTAGATTTTTCTTGCTTCTAACATACATTCTAATACCATAAATTACCTTCTAGGCAATGTTTTTACTGCATCTCACAGATTTTAATAAGCTATAGTTTCATTTTAATTTAGTTCAAAACATGTTTTTTCATTGAACCTTCTTTGACCATTTGTGTTAAGGTATATTTTATGGCTCAAAATATGATCTTGGTGAATGTTGTGTGTCAATTTCTCTTGTCATTGGATAAAGTATTCTATAGATGTCAACTAATTCCAGTTGAATGATGGTGTTGTTCAACTTAACAATGTCCTCACTGATTTTTCTGCCTGTTGGATCTGTCAGCTACTGATAGAGGTATACTTAAGTCTCCAAGTATAAGAGTGGATTCACCTGTTTTTCCTTGAAGGTCCATCAGTTTTCGTTTTATGTATTTTGATGCTCTGTTAGGTGAACATGCGTAATGAATTGTTATGTCTTTCTGGAGAATCGACTTCTTTATCATTATGTAATACCCCTGATAATTCCTCTTACACTGAAGTTGGCTTTGTATAAAATAAAATAGCACTCTCAGCCCTGTGCAGACACCTTGGTGGCTGAGAGAAGGGCTTTGCCCATGCACCCTGAAGCTCAGAGCAGGGCCTCAGATGGGTCAGAAAGAGCCACCAAGGCCTAGACAAACGCCAAAGGATGAAAGGCAGCAGCAACACGCATAGGGTGGGGCAAGCAGGCACTATTTCCTTCATGGACCACCATTCAGGCTCCCTGCCATGCCCCAACATCTGTGAAGAGAGCACTTCACCCACAAATTTTCTTCTGCTGGTTAGCTGAGTTCTCACGTACGGCTGGTTCAGGCAACACATGGGCAGTCAGTGCCAGCCCTGGGCTCAGCCTACTGGGCTAGGGGACCTTGAGCTCAGTGCCCAGCTAGAAGTCAATGTCCTTCATCTCTCATCATTTACAAATATAGCAACAAAAGAAAAAAAGTAAAAATAAATAAAATAGCACTCTAGTGCTAGCATGATCTTTCTTCATCCCTTTATCATGTCTTTATACTTACTTCCTTATAAACAACATATAGTTGGGTCTTGTTTTTCGATCCACTCTAACAGTCTTAAAATTGGTGTACCTTGACCACTGATGTTTAAAGTAATTGATATAGTTGGATTAATATCTACTAGTTTCATTCACAGTTCTTATTGTTTCTATTTTTGTTTTCCACTCTCAATCTTCTCTGGTTTTAATTGAGCATTTTATATAATTCTGTTTTTCTTCCTCCCTTAGCAATCAATTACCTTTTTCCTTTTTTAGTGGTTGTTCTGAAGTTTGCAACATACATTAACAATTAATCTAAGTCCATTTTCATATCACTTTATGAATAGTGCATGTGCTTTATAACAGATTATTCCCAATTCCTTCCTCTGGTCCTTTGTAACATTGCTGCCATTGATTTCCCTTACCAATAATCACCAATATATTGCTGCTATTATTTGAAAGAACTGTTATGTTAGATCAATTTAAACAAATTTTCACTTACCTTCATTTATTCCATCTCCAATGCTTTTCTTTTCTTTATGCACATCAAAGTTTCTGACCTATATCAAAGTTTCTGATGTATTTGTAGGCAGAAATCACCCCTCTCTCCACTTTATCTTTCTGATAATTTTTTTTTTTTTCAGTTTTTGGCCAGGGCTGGGTTTGAACCTGCCACCTCTGGTATATGGGGCCAGCACCCTACTCCTTTGAGCCACAGGTGTCACCCTTTCTGATGATCTTTTAACATTTCTTCAAGGCATGTCTCCTGATGATAAATTCTCTATCTGTGTTTGCCTGAGAACATCTTTGAATTTCTCCTTCACTTCTGAAGGTTAACTTAATTAAATGCAGAATTCTAAGCATTTTTATCTTTCAGTATTTCAAATATTTTCTTGCTTGCATGTTTTCTGAAAAGTCTAATGCAATTCTTATCCTAGCTATTGTGTAAAGTAATTTTTCCCCTGGCTTAAGATTTTCTTTCCTTGATTTTATGCAGTTTGAATATGATATGCCTAGGTATAGATGTTTCATTTATTCTGTTTGGTATTCTCTGAGCTTCCTGGATCTGTTTTGGCATTGGTAATTATTTCTTCAAATATTTGTTTCTTTTTTTCTTACTTCTTTGCATAGTGTTCTGATTATATGTTGTTATGACCTGAATTTTTTGTCTCATTCCCCAGTTCCTATTTTGAAGCCTTAACCTTCATTGGGATGGTATTTAGAGATGGGGCCTTTGGAGACAAGTATGGGTAGAAATGGTCATGAGAGTAGGGCATTCATGATGGGATTAATGTCTTTATAAGAGACACCCAAGAGCTTTTTCATCCTCTTTGCCATGTGAATATATACCAAGATGGCAACCTTATCTGCAAACCAGAAAAAAAGCTTCACCAGAAACTGAGCCATGTGGGCCCCATTTAGCTTAGGCTAATACAGTAGGCAGAAATCTCCCTCTTCACCCAAAGACATCTATATCCTTGTCTCTAGAACCTGTTAATATGTTAGATTATACCAGAAAAGAAAATTAAGTTTGAAGATGGAATCAGCTGCCCTGAAAATAGAGTTTATCCCGTGTTATCTGTGTAAGCCCAGTGTAAGCGTAAGTATCCTTAAAAGTAGAAGTAGAACTCGGAATGACGGGATGTGAGAACTTGACTGAATGTTGGCTTTACAGGTTGAGAAATGGGGCCAAGGGTCAAGAAATGTGGAAGACTTCCAAAACAAGGCAAGAAAATAGACTCTCACCTCAAGCCCCCCAAAGGAATGCAGCTCTGCTGACATCTTGATTTTAGCCCGATGAGACCCATTTTGGACTTCTGACTTTCAGGACTATAAGATAATACATCTGTTTGTTTGTTGTTTTTTTTTTGGCCAGGGCCAGATTTGAACCCACCACCTCTGGTATACAGGGCTGGTGCCCTACTCCTTTGAGCCACAGGCACCACCCCCATCTGTGTTGTTTTAAGTGACTAAGTTTCTGGTAATTTGTTATAGCAGCAATGAGAAACTAATAGAGGTAACTACTGGCAACTACCGAGGCATAGCCCTTCTGTGTACTTTACCCGGTCCTTTGTAAATTAGATTTTTTGTCTTGCTGGTGGGAATAGCTACGATTCCTAGCCTTGTGTATGCTGGGTACTGTTCCCTCTAATTCTTTTGGGTGGTTCCTTTCCTGACTCAGGGTAGATTCATGATCTGCATGCCTTGATATTACTTTCCAAGACTCAAGAACCCTCTGTAAATCTCCAGAGTTCTTTCCCCGTGCAGCACTTTCTGTCCAATGAACTTTAGCCACCTTGGTCTTTTCAGACTCAACTGTCTCTTCATCTCAAATTCTGTCAGTTCCACATGTATTCCCTTTCTGTGTGCAACAGCCCAAAATTTCTCTCATGGGAGTAACCTGGGGGTAACTGTAGTGCTCATTTCATTTGTTTTCTGCTCTAGGGATCACTGTCTTGCTTCATGGCCTTAAAGCAAGCAATAACCTTGAAAATGGTTATTTCATTTATTTTGTCCATGTAGGTTTCTTTCTGGCCTGAGAATAAACTCCATCTTTGTCAGAAACACAAGTCTCAATTTAAAATATTTTCTAGCTTCCATTGTAATTTATTCTTTAAGCCTGCATTTAGAAGTCTATTTACCCCCCTAGTTTTATTACTCTCTCACCCAGTCACACTGTAGTCAGAGGATTTATTTTGTATTATTTCCATTTTTAAAAAATGTATCATGATATGCTCCATGGCCCAGCAGTTTTGTATATTTCATGGTTCAGTTTTACACATTTTCATTTATAATTGAAAAGAATGCATATGATGTTGCTGCAACTTATAACTACTAGTTTACCTATCATACCTCCATGAGGACATCTGTTAATGGTGTTTTCCAAATCTTCTATGCTTATTGGCTTTTAAAACTTTTATCTGTCAGTTACCAAAAATTTGTAAAAAAAAATTCGTAAATTTGTGTGCTAAAATTTTCCTCCTCAAATGACAAATTATTTTACTTTGTAATTCTGTCAGCTTTGGCATTTAAATCAATTTAGGCCATTAAAGTCTATTTATCTGACATACAAAAAGACATCATTTCCCGGACGGCTTCAGTCGGTAGGGCACCGGCCCCATATACCGAGGGTGGTGGGTTCAAACTCCGCCCGGGCCAAACTGCAGCAAAAAAATTGCTGGGTGTTGTGGCGGGGGCCTGAGGCAGGAGAATTGGCTGGGCCCAAGAGCTGGAGGTTGCTGTGAGCTATGTGACGACATGGCACTCTAACAAGGGCAACAGGGTGAGACTCTGCCTCTACAAAAAAAAAAATAGACATCATTTCTCTATTGGTATTTGCATCATGTATCTTTTATTTTTTAAAATTTTATGGCCTTGTGGTCTAGATGTGCTTTTCACAAGCAAGATTTTCCTAAAAAAAGAAAGCCAAAATAACTCTTGTGTTTTAATTGGAGAATTTAGCCCAGGGACATGTAATATTATAATGCTATAAATTACTATGAGCTACTTGGCTTACATGTTTAATGTTTCTCTGTCCTTTATTAATTTCTTTGGAATTATCTTTTGATTTTACTACCTCTCCCCATTGCCAATTAGCTTGGTAAGTATGTAATCTTTGGCTATTCTTGTAGTGGTTACCTGAGATTACAATATGCATTATTGACTTTTCTAACATTAGTAATTTTACAACTTTCCAGATAATATAAGAACCTTATGAATATTTCATTATTCTTCTCCCAACAAAAAACTTTTTTTCTGGTATACTTTAGATTTTAGGCCCTACATTGTAATTTTTGCTTGATACAATATTTGTTTAGGCTTATCTACATACTTTACAGCTTTTTCCTTTATTACTTATGTCTCCTACCTTCTAAGTAAACATTTTGCTTTTGCCTAAAGAATTCCTGAGTGTTTTCTTCTTGAGGATAAATGATGATTTTTCTGTTTATCAGAAAATGTCCTTATCTTTTTTTAAAAAAAGTCTTGGCTCGGTGCCTGTGGCTTAACGGGCTAAGGTGCCAGCCATGTACACCTGAGCTGGTGGGTTCGAATCCAGCCCGGGCCTGCTGCAACCAAAAAATGGCCGGGTGTTGTGGCAGGCGCCTGTAGTCCCAGCTACTTGGGAGGCGGAGGCAGGAGACTTGCTGTGATGCCACAGCACTCTATCCGGGGTGACAGCTTGAGGCTCTGTCTCAAAAAGAAAAAAAAAAGTCTTTACTTTTTGTTAAACAAAATTTTTGTGAAGTATTGAATTCTACATTAGCAGTTACTCTTTGGCTGGTTTCAGGAACTCATGCAGAAAAAGTGATAAGTCCCTTAGGTCACAAGGAACAGGAACCATTACATGTTGGTGAAACTGACACTGTAAATACCTGTGAACCAGCAATGTCATTCCAGCCTATGTTTCCCAGGAAAAGACATCAAAGATGATAGAGCAAGGCTGTTTATAATAACGATGATTAAAAGCCCAAATGACCATCATTAGTAGACTATATGACTAAGCAATGTAACCCAGTTAAAGGAGTGAACTAAACCTGCATATATCAACATGAATAGACTTCAAAAAGCAGAATGATACAGAATGAACCATATTAACATAGAGCAGTTTTATAAAGTATTTAAGGGTAGGGGGAATTAGGAGGAAATAGGATTGGGATGAGGGTAAAGAGGAAAAATTAAAATAAAATGTATAAAAATGAAAGTAATGATCATAATGTGCCATTAACTGAGTTTATAATCAGTTCACACTGAGCACCTGAAGTCATTCATTGACCAGATCTGGGAAGAGGGCTGAATTCTGTCGTAAACTATGAGAGCCCTCTCTGTAGGCTGAACTAATAGCAACCCATAAACAACCCTTAGAGCAGTGGTTCTCAACCTGTGGGTCGCAACCCACAGGAACTGTATTAAAGGGCTATGGCATTAGGAAGGTTGAGAACCACTGCCTTAGAGCAATCATTCAACAAAGATAGGATGTTTTGAGGGCCTTCTCTGTTATCATCCTGCATGTCAGAACACAAAAGTGAACAAGGCAGGTATAGTCTGTTGTTCAGCATATTGCATATTCATAAAGCTCACCTATGTTTCTACATCTTTTTTTGTTGTTTGTTAGACAAAGAGGACATTTTAAGAAATGGTTTGCCAAAGCACATTTATTTGTAGCATTTTTGAGGCTGAATAATATAAAAAGTAAAAGTGTGTAAGTCTTTTTTCTTTCAGTTTTTGGCTGGGGTTGGGTTTGAACCCACCACCTGCGGCATATGGGGCTGGCACCCTACTTCTTTGAGCCACAGGCGCCACCCAAGAGTGTAAATCTTGAAGTGATATACTTACTAGGTTCCAAGAATCAATGTCAAAAATCATTCTTAGAAAAACTAAATTCCAAACAAAACCCAATAAATGTAATCAATGTTTATTTATGCTGTGATCAGTTATACTTACCCCTACTTTTTACTTACACTACAGAAAATGAAAAGCTAGCTGTGTCAAAAAGACAGTTAA
Source organism: Perodicticus potto (assembly GCA_963574655.1). Classification (NCBI taxonomy): domain Eukaryota; kingdom Metazoa; phylum Chordata; class Mammalia; order Primates; family Lorisidae; genus Perodicticus; species Perodicticus potto. The sequence goes on along the minus strand of CAUYRH010153487.1, from coordinate 36,176 downwards.
ATATTAAGATCTGTCACAGAAATTTGTCTTAATTCAACTCAGACCATGAAGTCATTTTTTAAAAAGCTTTTTTTTTTTTTTTTTGTAGAGACAGAGTCCCACTTTATTGCCCTCAGTAGAGTGCCATGGTGTCACACAGCTCACAGCAACCTCCAACTCCTGGGCTCAGACGATTCTCCTGCCTCAGCCTCCCGAAAAGCTGGGACTATAGGCGCCCGCCACTTTTTCTGTTTTTGCAGTTCAGCCGAGGCCAGGTTTGAATCCGCAACCCTCGGTATATGGGGCCAGCGCCCCACTCGATGAGCCACAGGCACCGCCCTTAAAAAGATTTTGAATTCTGTAAAATGTCAGTTAGTGATTATATGCATTTGTTTTTTTCTTAAATGGTGACATTTACTGTTGAAAAAGTCTTATACTGTACCTCTACCAATTTTTTTTTTTTTTTTTGAGGGAGTCTCACTTTGACACCCTTGGTAGAGTGCTGTGGCGGCATAGCTCACAGCAACCTCAAACTCCTGGGCTCAAGCAATTCTCTTGCCTCAGCCTCTGAAGCAGTGGGACTATAGGTGTCTGCCACAATGCCCAGCTATTTTTAGAGATGGGGGTCTCACGCTTGCTCAGGCTGGTCCTGAACCTGTGAGCTCAGGCAATCCACCTGCCTCAGCCTCCTAAGTGCGATAGGCGTGAGCCACTATGCCCGGCCTCTACCATGTTTTTTTATTATTGAGATTTGTTTTTATCCTCTGAGGTTTGGTAAAGGATGAGTTAGTTTTCCCACATCTGTCCCAGTCATAAGGCTTCTAGCCAATGTGAACTCTCTGATGTTTGATAAGATCTGGACTTTTACTACAGGCTTTCCCACATTATTTATATTCAAAAAGTTTTTCCTCACATGGAATCTTGATGCTCTGGAAGCACTGAACTAACTCTGTAAGCTTTCCTATAATGGTCACAGGTATGAGCTTTTGTTCCAGTGTGGATTTTCTGGTATATAAGATTGAGCTTATAATGAAGGCATCCCTACATTTTTACTTTGTGGATTTTCTATCCAGCATGGGTTTTCTGATGATTAAGTGCTAGCTTCCAAATAAAGAGCTTCCCTCCCGTGATACATTTGTAGTGGTACTCTCTAGTGTATGAAGTTGAACAATAAACCCTTTACTATACTCTTCACCTCCATAGAATTTTTTCTGTGCAGATTCTCTGATGCTTAATAAGGCTATCACAGCACTTCAAGACTTTGCTACACTCTTGCATAGAAAAGGTGCCTGTCCAAAATGAATTTCCTTATGTTTAATAAGAAACTTGAGCTCATGAGGAAGGCCACCCACATTGAAGATATCCACAAGGGTTCTCCCATGTCTGACAAGACCCAGTATCTGAAGGCTTTGCCATATTCTTTACTCTCATGGGACTCCTCTCCAGGATGGCTTCTTTGTTTAACAGGACTTGGGTTTATGCTGAAGGTCTTTCCAGGCTGAGGATACTTATAGGGGCTTTCCCTCCAGTTTGAACGTGGTGTTTAAGTCGGGGCTGCTGGTGTGCCAGGGTTTGTTTTGCTAGGGAAGAATATTTTTGGATCAATTACTTTTGCCCTCATTTTACACCGAGATGCTGATTTTATTATAGTTGGTAACGTTGCATACTGTGTGCAAGGTGAATGGAGGGCTTCCCATTCCCAGGGGGTTGGCAGGACTCAATCTCACAGCAAATTCTCCTAGGTATTTCAGGTCCCTTTATCACTGACACTCCCCTTAGCTTGAGGCAATGTCTGTGCTCCTTCAACTAGTTTACCCTCACTTGGGTAAACTATTTGGAAGCTCTATAGACTTGTTTAGTGTAGGGCCCCAGAGGAATGTTTGTGTATAGTGGCTGTTTGATCTTCTGGAAAACTCTGCTTTGGAATAGACTTCTTGTTTATAGACAGGCGTAACCATCTGAAAGAAGAGGTTGATCATGCAATTAGCATCTGTTTCTTGGAGGCAAACAGGTGGATTCAAATGTATCATAAATGAGAATAACTTACAGTGAGAACTGACGTAAAACATAGCTATTTCTATGTGAAAGCTCTAAGTAAGAGTATATGTTTACTTTTTCTTCAATTTCTTCTTTTACCTTTAATGTCTTCTTCCTTCTGCTTTCTTTGGGTTTACAGTCCTGTTTTCTTTTCTTTTTTTTTTTTGAGACAGAGTCTCATTTTGTCACCTTCGGTAGACAGCCATGGCATCACAGCTCACAGCAACCTTCAGCTCTTGGGCTCAGGTGATTCTCTTGCCTCAGCCTCCCAAGTAGCTGGGACTACAGGCGTCCGCCACAACACCTGCCTGTTTTTTTATGACTTTTTCTTTTTTTTTAATTTACATTTTATTCATTTATTTTTTTTTTGAGACAGAGCCTCAAGCTGCTGCCTAGGTAGAGTGCCATGGCATCACAGCTGACAGCAACCTCAGACTCCTAGGTTCAAGCAAGTCTCCTGCCTCTACTTCCCAAGTACCTGGGACCACAGGTGCCCACCACAATGCCTGGCTATTTTTTGGTTGCAGCTGTCATTGTTGTTTGGTGGGCCCCAGCTGGATTCGAACCCGCCAGCTCAGGTGTATGTGGCTGGCGCCTTAGCTGCTTGAGCCACAGGCACCGAGCCCACCTGGCTATTTTTTTGATGCAGTTTGGCTGGGGCAGGGTTGGAATCTGCCACTGTTGGTATATGGGGCTGGTGCCCTACTCACTGAGCCACAGGTGCCGCCCCCTGTTTTCTTTTTAATGTTCTCAAAATAGATGTTTAGAACACTACTTTTGTATTTCCTTTAAATATAGTTAACCTGTACTTTCAAATCCAATAATTTACCTAAAGAGTCAGAAAAATTATCTGGAACATAAGTAAATCTCAGTTAGTCATAGCTCTTAGTAATAGTAGTATTATGAATGTAAAGCCTGAGAAGTAAAACAGAAGGACAATACTGGGGAGATTATGATTTGCTGAGAACATATAATATAGAAAGTAGCAGATGAAAAAAGAGTTCATCACACCAACATTAATAAGGTATTTTACTATTTACTTGGAGAGATTATAAAAACCTCAAAGCTGGAAGGGGTTATCAGGGAGCATCTGGTCTGTCTCCCTTATTTTTAAGGATGTACAAGTTGGTGCCCAGCTAAGTGGCATTAGCTTAGGTAATATTATTATTACAGATAAAGACAGTTTAGATCCAGAGCTCTTAAATCTCACTTCCAGAGTTTTCATTCATTCTATGAATGAATGTTGTTAGAAGGGATCATGGGGAAAGAGAATTCTGGAAGGGTGCAAATATTTTGTTTCTTGAGCTGAATATGTTCACTTCATTTAAATTGATACAACTATGTTTCTGATTTGTGCATTTTTCTCTCTTTTTTTTTTTTTGAGATGGAGTATCACTTTGTCACCCTGAGTAGAGTGCGAGTGCCATCATGTCATCATAGCTCACAGCAACCTCAAACTCTTGGGCTCAAGTGATTCTCTTGATTTAGCTCCCCAAGTAGCTGGGACTAAAGACACCTAACACTACTATGCCTGGCTAGTTTTTCTATTTTTAGTAAAAATGGTGGTCTTGGGTGGCGCCTGTGGCTCAAAGGAGTAGGGCGCCAGCCTCATATACTGAAGGTGGCAGGTTCAAACCCGGCCCCTGCCAAAAAAAAAAAAGAAACTACAAAAATGGTGGTCTTGAACTCTGGAACTCAAATAATCTATCAGCCTCAGCCGCCCAGGGTGCCAAGATTACGGGGATGAGGCACCGCATCCAGCCTTGTGCATTTTTTTGTAGGTATGTTGTAATTTAATAACAAGTTATGGGGCTGTTTTAGGGTTTACTATGATCTATTTTAAATATTTCTCTTGTTAAAATTATAGTTGAAGAGAGTATCCACTCTATTATTCAATATTCTTTACAAAGGGACTCAAATAATATGTTTATTAGATTTTAGTTCCTGGAAAAGTTCACCTCTGTAGTGACATATAATTGCTTTCTTTTGTTAGGCAAATGAAAAACAATATAAACCAACATATTTTCATTTTGCCTTAATTTCCAGAAAACTTCACATCAACTTCAGTGTTCAATTGTATTCATCAATTTTTCTCTGAGAAGAAATTTAACGTCTGTAGTGGGTTGAATGGTGGCTCCCCACAAAGTTTTGTCTATGTCTTAATCCCCAGAACCTGCAAATTTGATCTTATTTGAGAAAAGGGTCAAAAAAGATATATTTGTAATATATCACATTACAGATGTAATTAAGTTTACAATCACAAGGTGAGATTATACTAGATTATTTAAATGGACCCTGAATCCTTCAACAGAAAAGACAGAGCCAAGCATGGTGGCTCATGCCTATAATCCTAGCACTCTGTTAGGCTGAGGTGGGAAGAGCCTTTGAGCTCAGGAGTTCAAGACTAGTCTGAGCAAGAGTGAAACTCCATTACTACTAAAAATAGAAAAACTTAGCCAAGCGTTGTGAGTGCCTGTAGTCCCAGCTACCTGGAGGCTAAGGCAGGAGGATCACCTGAACCCAGGAATTTGAGGTTGCTATGTGCTAGGTTGATGCCACAGCATTCTAGCTTGGGCAGCAGAGTGAGACTCTGTCTCAAAACAAAACAAAACAAAACAAACAAGAAAAGAAAAGAGAGAAGGTAAAGGCCAGTGTGAGGACAAAGTCTTGAGATTTGAGTGATGCAGCTAAAAGCCTAGGATTCTTAGAAAGTTGAAGAAGCAGGGAGGACTGTCCCCTAGAGCCTTCAGAAGAAATATGAACCTGCCAACACGGACTTTTGGCCTCCAGAACAGTGTGAAAATATACTTCTGGTTTTTTATGCCATCAAGTGTGTGGTAATTTGTTATGGTAGCCCTATGAAACTAATATATCATCTAAAGAGATCAAATAAATAACACTCAGCAATGTTATTTTAGCTATTAACTTACAAATAAGTGTCATTTGAGGGCATAATAAGTGACACTTTTTAAATGCTTTTTGTGGGTGATGTTGCTATTTAAAATGGTGTCCATGCTGGGTGTAATGCCTCATGCCTATAATCCTAGCACTTTGGGAAGCTGAGATGGGTGGATCATTTGAGCTTAGGAGTTCAACACTAGCCTGAGCAAGAGTGAGACCCTATCTTTACTGAAATTGGTGCCTATAGTCTCAGCTACTTAGGAAGCTGAGGCATTGAGGATTGTTTGACCCAAGAATTTGAGGTTGCTAGCAGCTATGATGATGACATGGCACTCAACCCCAGGATGACCAAGTGAAACTCTTTCTCAAAACAAAACAAAACAAAACCCAATACGCTTTTTAGGAGGGAGTGGGCAGAACTGGACAGTTGATTCTAAAACTTCTATGTAAATGCAAAGAACCAGAAATAGTCAAGGTACATAAAGTAGGAGAGGAAGATGGTATCAAAAACTGAGCTGATCTAGGGAGTGGTGCCTGTGGCTCAGTGAGTAGGGCACTGGCCCCATATACCGAGGGTGGTGGGTTTGAACCCAGCCCAGGCCAAACTGCAACAACAAAAAAATAGCCAGGCATTGTGGCGGGTGCCTGTAGTACCAGCTACTCGGGAGGGTGAAGCAAGAGATCGCCTAAATCCAAGAGTTGGAGGTTGCTCTGAGCTGTGACACCACAGCACTCTACTGAGGGCGACTAAAAAAAAAAACTAAGCAGATCTAGAAAGAGCTGAGCTGCCAGGTGTTGTAGTAGTCAGGTAAAACAGGCCAAAATGACAAAGTATCAGTCAAGCCTTTAATCAGCAACAGCATTAACAAGAAGCTCAACAGAAAAAAGTACTGGCTCTTGCAGTGTGCCATTTTTACCCATGGAAGAGCCACGCCAAGGGTCAGGTGAATCAGTAAAGATATGAGGATCATCTCACTACCATGGGTGCACCAAAAAAAAGACTAGAGCAGTTTTATGGACCCAGGGGCTGAGAAGAGGAAGAAGGCAAAGTATTTTCAAGTTTCCTGATCCCAATAAGGGTACTTCAAGTTACTTAGTGAAGGACTCTAATAAAGAGACCTCCTAATAGGGATGCCTGGACTAGGAATATAGATATGTTTGAGAGCATGGCTAGCTGAGGGATCTGAGTCTTTGGCTGTAACTCCTTTCAGAGAATACAATGCATTGACTGTGCCCAAAATCTGGTATGGGTAGGCAAGCTTTGCCATTTGGTAATTGCTATGGTCAGTTTTGAAAAATCACTCATAGAAATCTGGCTTGGAGTCTGGCTCCTTACAACTTTACTTTGTTGTAAAGTACATTGTTGTGGTATCCAACGGAGTAAATCATTCCACAATTTCCAATAATTAGGAAAATCTGGTATTGATACAGGGATAGTCAAATAAAGCAATGGAACATAATAGAGAAACCAGACATAGACCCATACATACATGGAAAATTAATTTGTGAGAAACTGGCACTGTACAAGAGTAGGAAATGACAATAAGTGGTGTAGGATCTAATGAATATCCATATGAAAAAAAATGAAATTTGACTCTACCTCACTCATGCACAAAAATCAATTTCAAATGAATTGCAGATGTAAATGAGAAAGCAAATTAGAAAACTCTTTAAGATTATAGTGATTACCTTCATGATCTCAAGGCAGAGAACTTCTTTAAAAAACACAGAAAACAAGACATATACACAAAATAGAGAAAAACCAAATATGAGCTATATTAGAATTAAAAACTACTTACTATTCATCAAAATCACCATTAAGAGATTAAAAAAGGCAAGCCACAGATCTGGAGATGATATGTGTATCCCTTGTGAAAAGGATTCATATCTGGGGTATGTAAACAATTCTTAAAACACGTGTAAGAACAGAATAGGAATTTTCCAAAAGAACACAAAACAAACAATAAGCAAGCTTAGTAATCCTACTTTGTCCAAGACATCTCATCTCTCAAGGATACCAACTGCACAAACAATGCTGTGAAATAACCTAAAAGAGTAGTGGTGCCTTGCAGTGCTGGCACACCCAGCAAGACATGTAGGAGTGCAAAAGGTCCAAGGATGACTATCTCTTCCAACAATGGTTACAATGTAAAATGTGTATGTATGTATGTGTATATATATATATATGTATGTATGTATATATATATATATATATATATATATATATATATATATTTGACAGAGTCTCATTCTGTTGCCCTGGGTAGTGAACATCTTACTGCACTAAGTGTTTAAAAAACACCAGTTTAGAGATTATGTCTCATACTTTTCAGCAAAGGTAACAAAGAATGTCATGGTCTGGCCCTGGTATACTGCTTTCATGTATGCATTCTATGATCATACATTCTTGAAAACTTCCTTCCCTCCGCCCAGATGCACTACACTTTTCACATGTTATTACCGCTGTACCTTCCTTCATTCTTTTTCACACACATGGATCAAAAACTAATTCTTCTCCAAGCTTTCATCATCCTTAAAAGCCTTTCCAATGTCTCATGAGTTATTGTTATACTTTCTTCAGTGCAAAGTACTGAAAATATTCTAAATCAGTGGCTTTATCACTGTAATCATTGCTTTCTATCAACTCTCCTTGTCATCAAATAAACTGTAAGACCCCTGAGATTATAGTGTTTTTTCACTTATTTTTGTAATCCTAGCACCTGGCACAAGGCCCTTTCTAAAGGAATCATTAATATCTTAATTTCAGGTCAAAAGGAATAATTGTAGTACATGTATCCTGATCTCCAAACAAATTATTCAGTAAAAGAAATTTCTCTTTCCAGAATGTCTGCTCCTTCAAAGTCTTCAGAATACTCACCATTCACTATTTATTAGTATTTCATTGTGTAATCTGGGGGAGGATACAGCATCACTTTATTGCTGATCCCAGAAGGGTGTTCTCCACCCAGATCACTCTGTCTGCAAACCTCCATACTAGGAACAAACCAAGATAGCTAGGGTCAAAAACCCTAATGTCTTAAAAACATTTAAGACAACAGCACAGAAATTGCATGACAGGGGAAATGGAGAACACCATTTCACTCCCGGTTTTCCCTCCTACCTGTTTAAAATGTGGACCATGAAGGCAATCTGCAGTTTCTACTAATTCTATTAATTTGGTATTCATCTTGAACCTCACATGAGTTAAATTTCAGGGACCAAACTTTCAGGTTTGTTACTCAGGAGCAAGAAATCACTGTTAAAATAGAATAATAACAAAGTAATTTTAAAGTACAGATTTCATTCCTAAATTTTACATGTGCATACATAGAGTTTGGGGATTAGGGTTAGGAAGTTAGGTTATGGTCTGGTGGACAGCATTTAATCAGTCTTGAGAGCACAGTGATATATGAAAGGCAAAAAGAAAAAAAAAATCAACAGGTTAGTATTTCCAGATTCAATGAAGATATGTGGTCCCTCTCTAACCAACACTGTTTCCAGTATCAAAACATAACGTTTCATCTTTAATACTGTTACCAAAAATACAACCAAAGACTTGGATAGAAGAGAAATAAAAGTGAGACTGTCTTAAAAAAAAGGTGGAATTACTCTAGTTGCTTTTACTAAGTCAGCATAAACTATGATATATGATTTTTAAATGGCTTTACCTTATGTGTTGTAAAACTGCGTTCTCAGAAGCAGATGTGATTTTAAAGCCTTACTCATTATGCTGTTGGAGTCACTTTTCAGGTGACTTCTCACTTCTTTTAATGCTCCAAAGGATGAAGTGTCAATTAAGACATGAACTTTCAGCATACTCTTCTTCCCATGGTATCTTCTGATATAACAAAAGGCCTTTGGGATATATTCACCACATACATCACTGATGACACTTTCCTTTGGCATGTATTTTCTGGTGTTTAGTAAGATTAGAGCTCCCACGGAAAGCTTTCCCACACTCATCACACTCATATGGTTTCTCTCCAGTATGGATTCTCTGGTGTTGAATAAGGGTTGAGATCTGGCTGAATGCTTTTCCACACTCTCCACACTCATAAGGCTTTTCTCCAGAGTGAATCCTCTCGTGATTAATAAGGGCTGAATTCACATAGAAGGCCTTCCCACACTCCTTACATTCATACGGCTTTTCTCCTGTGTGGATTCTCTGATGTTTGATGAGGGCTGAGCTCACACTGAAAGCCTTCCCACACTCATCACACTCATAAGGTTTTTCACCCGTATGGATTCTCTGATGTTTGATCAGGTCTGAGCTCACACTAAATGCTTTGCCACACTCATTACATTCATAGGGTTTCTCTCCATTGTGGATTCTCTGATGTATAATCAGGTGTGCCCTTACACTGAAGGCTTTCTTACACTCATGACAAGTATAGGGCTTCTCGCCAGTGTGGATCCTCTCATGCACAGTGAGGGTCGAGCGCACACTGAATGCTTTTCCACAGTGATCACACTCATAGGGTTTCTCTCCAGTATGGATTCTCTGATGTCGAACAAGGCCTGAACTCTGGGAAAACTTCTTCCCACATTCACTGCATTTATACTGTCTTTCTTCTGTGGGCCTGCCCTCCTGCCTTTCTAACTGGTCCTCATACCAACAGACTTTTTCATACTCAGGAATCAGTAAAGTATCCCCATTATATAGGCCAGGGACCTTCTGGTGTGAGTCCATCTTCATAAAAATCTTCCCTTCAGAGATGACATCTGGTTGATACCTACGGCTTGATTCCTGAAATAATAAACAGATCTTTCAAATATACTTTATTCCCCGTTGCTAAAGCAATATGATTCTGACTAGGGCTGTCAACAATGTTTGGTAATTCCAGGACACGCCAATTGTACAGCAGCCAGATCGTTTTTATTCAGCCCACACTATGACCCAGTGATATCAAAAAAGTATTGAAATGAACACCTGTCTCAAATGTTTATTTAAATCTATTGTCTACGAAGGTATCTAAAATACAGAATCTGGGATTTTTATATGCCATATAAAAATGATATCATTCCTGGGCTGGGTATGGTGACTCACACCTGTAATCCTAGCACTCTGGAGGCCAAGGTGAGTGGATAGCCTAGGTTCAGGAGTTTGAGACTAGCCTGAGCAAGAGTGAGACCCCATTTCTAAAAATAGCCAGGTGTTGTGGAGGTGCCTGTAGTCCCAGCTACTCGGGAGGCTGAAGCAAGAGAATCATTTGAGCCCAAGAGTTTGAGGGTGCTATGAGCTATGATACCACAGCACTCCACCGAAGGTGACAAAAGTGAGACTGTCTCCAAAAAATATCATTCCTACTTTAAAGACTTTTAATCATATTTAATTAAATTGGGGGGGGGAAACAACCTGAAGAAATTTGCAGATAAAGCTGATGAAGGCTGTGGTGGGCGCCTGTAGTTCCACCTACTAGGGAGGCTGAAGCAGGAGAATTGCCTAAGCCCAGGAGTTGGAGGTTGCTGTGAGCTGTGATGCCACAGCTCTCTACCAAGGGCAATAAAATGAGACTCTGTCTCTTAAAAAAAAAAAGAACTGATAAAGGAATATGGGAATAGAGGAGATAAAAGAAACAGACATTCACTAAATTTGGAAAAATGACAATAATATCATTAGCATATTTTTACCACCCAGAGGAATCTATACTACTTGAGCTGGAAAAGAAAAAGGAACAAAAAAAAAGCTCTGCTGTGTCATTGCTACTGCTGCAGCTGCTTTTATGATAAACAGTATCTCAGCAACAGGGATGCTTTGTTTCCTCTAGAATTGTGACAGAGTAAACCCTTTACCTCTGCAAGGACAGGGATCCCACCAACACATTCCATCTTTATAATTCAGACCACTGGGTGGAGAACTTGGTGGATTGCTGCCACTCTCTTATCCCCTGGGAACAAACCCAATTTTGTCTCCAAAGTTGATAAAACATTTTCTTCAAATTCATATTACACTAATTATCTTTCTGCCTTTTTCCATGTTACAAATTGTTTGATGTCTCCACAGTGGTTAAGTGAAGTGAACAATAGTATGCACACTTGATATGATTAAAAAGGACACTTCATCTCTGTGGTCTTCCTCCCCAAAACCTATCACCCTCAGTGTAAGAATGACAAAAACAGTCCAATCTCAATCTGGGCAATATGCTACTAAAAAAATCCCCTAAACTAATAACAATACAACAAACACAAAAGAGAGATAAGGATCTAGGGCCAAGAGAAAATAAAGTCTTCATTCCTCCACTTTGCTCATGGATATTCAGCCCCACCATGTTAAAAAAAAAAAAGAGTCAGGATCACTCCTTTAAGAATCTTCTGAGTCTCAGACACTGCCAGGGGCTGGACATGAGATGTGGGCCTGGTAAAGTTCTCAGGTGCAGAGCACATCCTGCCCCAGCCATCTTCTTTCTCAGGGTCTCTGGACAGTAAGCTCCACCAGTGCAGAAGGGTCAGGTGAGGGAGAGAGAGGGGAAGAGAAGGGAGGGAGAAGGGAAGAGAAGGGAGGGTAAAGGGAAAAGAAGGGAGGGAGAACGGATGAGAAAGAAGAAGACAGGGAAGAGCAAAGGGAGAGAGAAAGAGAAAAGGAGTGTGTGAGAGAGGGTGGAAGAGGGGAGAGGTGAAGAATGAGGGGACAGAGGTAACCTGCTGCAACATGTAGATTTCTCCCTTCCTAGGTGGCTGTGAGGGAGGATACCCGGAAAAAGTAAAGTCTATAAAACCAAAGGCTTCTCAGAGAAGCCCAGGGACACTCCTGTGAGGTCCTCCTCATGGTAACCCAGCCCTTAGGAATTTGTAAACCTTAGTTTCCTAGGTCCTTGAAACTAATGCTTGCTGCTTGCTTCTGCTTCTGTAAACCCTACACATGATTTCACACCTCCAATGAGAAATAATAGAGTAATTCCTTTGTCTGCTTGTGAGTCCAATAAAAGGACAGGGATAGAGGGGGGGCTCATCACTTTAAAGGCTGATGGCCTGATGAGTTTCCCCACCGGCAAATAAAATTCCTTCCCCTATAATCTTTGGTGAGAGTCTATAGGTTTCAACTCCCAGTCCTGCAACAGCTGTTCACTCCTAGACCCAAAACCTTAGAGAAAGTCAAGAAGGAACTCACCTGGAAAACTGCGATTAAACTGTCCAAGTGATCGAAGCCGATACAGGTCTAGAGAAGTCGACTTCTGTGCAATCACGAGCCATGGCACCTGGCAACCCACTCTAGGATCCTGGAGGTGGTTGCTGAGTGACAAGAATGGGGTGGGGGTGGGAGGTGGGAAGAAAGACTATTTACTCCGAAGAAGACATTTTACACTTCTTATTTCCTTTGATCCTTTAGGGCAGACATTAAAGTCCTCCTTTCATAAATAAGAAAATTGAGAAAGCAAATAAAATTTATGTGGTCAGACAACAGATAAAACAGCCTGGATGATATTTGCATCTAGGACTTCCCTCCCTTCAGGGCTTAGCACTCAGAGACTAATGCCAAAATTAATCTGTAAATTTAACACCACTCCAATAAAAATATCAACTTTTTAGAAGATATTAATGTTCACAAAAAAAAAGGCCAGGCCAGGCGGCTAATGCCTGTAATCCTGGCACTGAGAGGCCAACGATGGTAGATAGCCAGAGCTCACCAGTTCGAGACCCACCTGAGCCAAAGCGAAACTTTGTCTCTAAAAATAGCTGGGCATTGTGGCAGGCAGCTACTTGGGAGGCTGAGGCAAGAGAATCACTTGAGCCCAAGAGTTTGAGGTTGCTGGGAGCTATTGATGCCACAGCACTCTACCGAGAGCAACAAAGTGAAACTCTGTCTCAAAAAAAAAAGGTCACATAAAAAAATAAGCAAGACATGAGAAAACTGAAAAAAAGCAATTGAAGGAGTACTTTTCCTAAAGGATTTTAAACAATATTATAAAAGACTTAAGACTTAAACAGTGGGGCGGCGCCTGTGGCTCATCAAGTAGGGTGCCGGCCCCATGTACCGAAGGTGGCGGGTTCAAACCCGGCCTTGGCGGAACTGCAAAACAGAAAAACAGCCAGGCGTTGTGGCGGCACCGATAGTCCCAGCTACTTGGGAGGCTGAGGCAAGAGAATTGCCTAAGCCCAGGAGTTGGTGGCTGCTGTGAGCTGTGTGACGCCATGGCACTCTACCGAGGGCGATAAAGTGAGACTCTGTCTCTACAAAAAAAAAAAAAGTCTTAAGCAGTGTGGTACTGTTGAGATAGACAAATGGTACAGAAAAGGAAGGCCAGAAATTTCACAGGCAGAAATTTAGCATATAGTACAGGTAACAGGTAAGAAAAAGAAAAGTGTATCTTTCAATAATGTACTATATATAAGGAGAACTGCACAGTCATCTGGAAAGACATTAAATTGGATTCCTACCTCATGCTACATACCAGGAAATATTTCAAATAAATCAAAGTGTTATCAATGAAACTAAAAAAGTACCAAAGAAAAATGTGAGTCTTATACAGGGTGGCCATAAAGTTCATGTGCAATTTAAAATAGGTAAACTTTATTCTTATACAGGGTAGAAAGGCCTTTCTCATTATGAGCCAAAATCCGCAGGTCATAAATATAAAGATTAATTTGTCCCATACATAGATAATCAAAACTCCTGTGAGGCAAAACATACAAAGCATATTAAGCAAAGTCAAAGACAAAAAAATGGAAACATATTTACGACTTATATTGTAGGTTAAAGGGCAGCAAAGATGGAGCTTCTGAACAATAAAAATCTTGTAAGTGGCAGGGGTGAGCTGGATTTACTCCTGCTGCAGCCTCATTGTGAACTTAATCAAACTTTGCTAAGCGTTCAGAATTTACCTCTCCTGATCTTGTTAAGCAGGTTTTTTTGGTTTGTTGTTTGTTTTTAGTCTCAAGTTCTTCACTTTTAGAACCTCCAAAAGACCATAGAATGTCAAAGTTTAACACAACTCTGCTGTAGAGGGAAAAGTCTCTGTCATTGAAATTTCAGTGGTATATTCTTGGGTGATACTGGAGATAGAGTTATTTTCTATCTGATTCCAGAGTAGGCATTTCTGGCCAGGTTACTTCCTGGCCATATATGAGTTGGGACCTGGAAAAAATTAAACACGTGAATTTATGAAGGAATCACTTGTAGAAATGAAATCAGCAGAGCAGGCCAATCCCAAGGTAAGAAGAAGAAATAATTAAAACAAATACTGGGATAACACTTCCTATGTACCAGGTACTGTTCATGTAACCCTCATAACAACTCCAGGCAGGTGCTTTTAACATTCCCATTTACTGACAAGGAAATGGACGGAAAGATAAAATGACTTGGCCAAAATCACAACTGGTGTAGCTTTAGACTTACATGCTTAAAATGTAAGAGAAAAAAAAGGATCCCTAGGAGACTGAAAGTTTTAAGATGAACTGATAAATATCTATCCCTTCCCACCTGCTGTCTGTATTCACCCAAGTCCTTGAAGTTCTCCAGCTTAGCCATTTCTGCAAGGACAACTCTCCCTCCTTCAGCCAGTGCTGCTCCCACTCCCAGACCTGGTGCTTCTCAGGAACTACATAGAGTGGGCCTCAGCCATTGTCAACTGGGCTGCTGGAGCCAGCTGAGAGCACTCTGGCCTGCAGAGTTTTCTGGTTAACAGAATCCTTGGGAGCAGGGAAACTAGGTCCTCTGAAGAGGCCCTCGTGCAGCTTTCCTGTAATTGGAGAGTCTGAAATTCAGCAGGATTCCTTCCAAGGCCCTTTTCTTCAGGAACACTTCTGTAAAAGAAACATTATTTTACTCAAATAAAAAGCAAATGCTGTCCATAGATGTTACATTAATTAGTAAGGTTTATGGGAGAAAAAAGTGCAGTTTTAAACGAGGAAGTAATTTGCAAAGGGCTCTCAGATCACACCCTGGTGCAGCAAGTCGCCAAGGGAATCTCCCTGTCATTGCCTCTGAGCACCGCTGGGGGCGGCAGAAAGGCATCCTGAGAAGAACACACTCCAGGCTGCTAAAGATGGCCCTGGCAAGGATGGAAATGATTACTAAGGGGAAAGGCGACCATTTATTACCAATCTGAAATGCACAGGTCTTTTCTGCATTCAAAAAGAAAGGTTATGGGCACAAGAAGTGGACGTGGGAAAGGAAACCTCTCCTGAATTTCGAGCTCCTAATACTTATCTCCACTCTAGTTTCCCCCTTTTGTATGAAAAAGTGAGCTGAAGGTTTGGTGGGTAGTGATATCAATTGTACTAGAAGCAATTGTACTGACCTAACAGTTGTGACTCAATGAAGCTCTGAAGCGGGCAGGAAGACCAGGGCGATAACTCTCAGAGGGAAGCCGTCCCAACTCTGGGGACTCGCAGCTCTGAATTTAGAGTAAGACCCTTTCTGAGTTTAGAGGTTGCATTTGTGCGTTAATTCCCACCCGCTGTCCCACTCAGGTTGCTCCGGGGACAGGTCTAGCTGGTTGCCATACAGCAACACTCACCCAGCCAAAGCCCAAATGCCTACCAGCCTATTTGCCGGTGAGCTGCAACCAGGTACAAGGCTTCTCCGCAAGGCGGAAGTCCCCAGCGCTTCCGGGGCGGAGGCCGGTTTAGCCCGAGGCTGGCAAAGAGTGGCGCGCCTCCTACCTGTACCCGTCGCGGTGCAGAACGCAGACGGGTCCTGCGGGGAGCGAGTCTATCCTGGGCCATCGGCAAGGCTCTGATTTCCTATCTCACCCTCACCAAGGTGGGTTTTGCTTCCTGAGTTTTACCGTGGGTAGGACCACCCGTGAATATTGAATTTAAAACAGTGCAGCTGGTGAAACATCTCTAGTGTGGCCCTGCCAGGCGTCCTCAAACTTTTTAAACAGGGGGCCAATTCACTGTCCCTCAGACCGTTGGAGGGCTAGACTATAGTTTAGAAAAAAAAAAAAAAACAACTATGAACAACAAAACAGGAACAAATACAACTTACACCAACGCATGTGGCCCACGGGCCATAGTTTGAGGACCCCTAGACCGTCTTTAAACGGACACACTGGTCCACAGCAACTCTGGTTAATTAGCAGTGATTGGAAAGCAAACGCTGTATATTCCACACACTTTACTGTGTTCTGGCTTGTGACTTCCTCAGAGAAGTGATTACTCTTGTTTATGGCTGCCCAAGTAACTGTTGAGGGCAGGAATTTAGCCATGTTGTCCCAAAGGCTAAATCTTTGGTAATGGACAGCCCTTCTGCTAAAGAGATAACCCCCCAGTGCTTTACCACTGATGCTATGGTAATGAGTCAAGATGTGGAGGGCTAAAACTAGATTTGTAATCCAATAACATTTGCACTCCTGAAACACTTGACATAGGGATGGTGGCAGATTTCATGATGAAACCAATCTTAAAACATCATCAATTTTATCAACATCCTGACATGTATGTTGCTATGAACTCCAAACACTACTGTTCCTTTTTCTTACAAACTATAAAATATTCTCTCTTAAAGCTCAGCATAGACCATTTTCCTAATGTAATGCTAGTATTTGGTATCTTCTTTATCCTATTTACCTTAAACATATCTAGACCCAGGTACCTCAATTTCTGCATTAAACATTTTGGGCCAATCTTTGTTGTGGGGGCTTGCAGGATGTTTAGTAGCATCTCTGGCCGCTATTTGCTAGATACTAGTAGCATCCCATCTGCCTACCATTCCTACAACTAAAAACGTCTCCAGATGTTGTCAAGTTTCTTCTCAATAAACACCACTGATTAACCTAAGATACTAAAACCTATTATCAAGTACTTTGTAACTATAACCTTAATGGTGTTGTTTCCTATTCTTTCTTAACCCATCAGCATGTCTGGTCAAACAAATGGAGAATTTCATATTTTCACACATACTCTCCAAAAGTTGGATTTTTTTTTGCCTTACTCTCCAGTAAAGGTAGATCTTGATGTATCTTAAACAAGGTAGCAAGAGAAGGAAAAAATAAGTCTGTATTTTTTTAATGCATGAAGTCGTAAGAGATATTCTTGAAAACAGCTTAAAAGTTTCTGTAGACAACACCATAAATAATCCACACAATAATTCAACAAGCATTTATTAAACGCCCATTATGTGCTCAGCACTGTACTAGGCACTCGGGGGGGGGGGTGCAGAGATACAAATGTAAAATTTATTATTCCTGCCCTCAAGGAGCTTACAATTTAATTTTGAAAATAAATACAAATGTGAAACTACAATATAGACTGCTAGAAAATGATTACAAAGCAATATATTAGAAAGAGCATGGACCACATACAAACCCAAAAGGAAGTGCAGCACAGAATAATGAAGGTCTCAGTGTGAGGTGAAGTCAACCACGAAGCACTCACTCAGAAGATAAAGAAAGCTAGACTTTGAAGGCAGTGATGAACATAACCTGGAACCAAAGAGAAATCTAAGCAAAAAGAATACCATGAGAAAGGCACAGAGGCAAGAGCTTATAAGAAAACAGTAGAAGGCTATCGAAGTTTGAATGTGATGAATCATGGTGAATATACTACAGAATAATGAAGGCTGAGGCAGATTAACACATTAACTGCCATGTGAGTTGTATTTAACTCACACTAGTTTTGAGCACAGGGCCTCATGAAATATATATAACTCACACATCTTTTGACCTTGGGAGCAGCAGGGTGAGCAGGCAACTTACACTGCCATGCTGTAGCATATATGTTACATGATGGATGGCCCCCTGGACAAAACCTTGTGGTTGGTTCATGAAAAAAATCTTACTTGTTGATGTACTTATTGTTCCTATTAATAATGGCAACTTAATTCTAAAAATGTGGATTAAAGGAATAGAAGTCAATAAAGTTCATTTTTCTATTTGTGTTTACCTTAAAATTACACTTAAGCCTGAGAAGTCAAGAAAAATACTTTACCCTTATCAACTATTTTTCAAGTCTTCACATTATTTTTTATATCACTAATTTTCAAGTTTTTGTATTACTTTTTTATTAATGTATGTTTTAGGAAGAAACATTCTACACAAAAGTACACATTACATTTGCTACATTTCCATGCTGTCTGTTTACATCTTTTCATGGCATATTCACGTCCTTTCTCAGCTTGTGTTTTTTCATAGCACACAGTACATCTTCTTCTGGCAGAGCCCATGTTTGTGAGAGAACAAGTCACAGTTGGCGACGGGAGGAATGGCACTGCAATACGTGTTTCATCTGTCTGGAGCAGTTTTAGACAGACTTGTTCTTTGAATTTTGTGATCGAGATCTTCTTTTTGTTCACAAGTCTGTAGAGAACAAGTGAGTTCATCAAAGCTAATTCAGTGATTAGCTCTATTGCTAATTTTCTGAACCACTTTATGCCATGTCTCAAAGAACATGAATATGATTTCAGTTGATCTGAGAAGCCAATGAACGTCTTTGAATGATTATAATCTAAAAACATATGTGGTTTCTCTATAACACCTTTTCTTGTTTCAACTCCTTTAGTGTCTTTTCCATGCATAGTACTTAGCATCAATACATCTTTCTTATCCTTCCATTTGAGGACAATGACTCCTGTGTCACTTTCTCGAGCAATTACTTCGTTCTTGTTCAGCTTTGTCTTTACTACATCTGGTGGGTTTAGTTTCCTGTTACTTCTTAGTGTGCCCACCAGATACGTAGCGCGCTCAAGGAGTTGATGAGCTAGGTGGATGCTGGTGTAGTAGCTGTCAGTATATAAAACACGTCCGCTATCTAGTAAACCTTCTATTAGCTTCATGACAATTGAGGATGAAACAGGTACGCCAGATCTTGCTTCCTTCCCACAATAAATTTTCACATTCCAGGTGTAACTGTCCCTTAGGCAAAGTTTGAACAGTTTTATTCCAAATTTATGGCGCTTGTTTTTTATGTACTGTACAAAACTCAGATGTCCACGGAATGGTACGACTGTTTCCTCAATACATATTTCCTTATCTGGAACTATAGCAATCTGAAACCTTTCAAGAAGACGATCAAGAAGTGGCTGGATCTTGAAGAGACGGTCACCAGGAGGACATTCTTCATTGTTAGAGAAATGCCACATTCTCAGAAGCATTTCAAAGCGGTTTCGTGATATAAGCTTTTTCACTGAATTGTCATACAAAATATTCTTTGACCAATAGTGTGGAAGTCTTGGCTTCTTGCTAAGGCCCATCCAAAGCAAGACACCCAAAAATCGTTCCATTTCATGAGAAGTTACATCATACCACTTTTTAAGTCGGGAGTGAGGTTTGATATTACCCTTTTGTAAAGTCTGACTTGCGTAGATATTAGTTTCCTTCACCATGTAGTCAATAACATCATCTGTTATGAAGAATTTGAAAAAATCATAAGGTGTTTTTTCATGGAGATTTACTGCAATTTCGTTTGGAACACCAGGGTTATTTTCAACAAAGTCAAAAATCTTCATGTTACTCCCTGAAACTGGTCCCCAAGTCAGAGAATTTACACTAGTCACTACAGGTTCTTCAGAAACATCTGATGAAGAATCACTCTCACTGAAATTAGCTACAACTGATTTGATTCTTTCAGTAATAGATTTTGAACAACCTTCCCCACTGGAAAGCTCTGTATGTAACGTTCTTCTTCTAGTTTTTCTTGGTGGGCTGCAACTGCTATCAGAACTGTCCCCACTATCTCCACTAGGACGATTCTCCTCTGAATCATCACTAAATAGATCAACATCTTCATCACTCATGTCCAAAACTTCGTTCACCATTTCCTCCAACAATTCCTTACGCTCATTTTCTCTAGACATTTTCTCCTGAGAACGAAAAACGCAAAATAAACTTATGTGATGATCACAGCTCTGGTCACAGAAGCTATACTAAAGTAGACCTGGTGGATAGGCAGGAAGGTCCATAGCATGCCTGGGTGCTGTGAAACCTCTGCTCATTGTTTGCGCTGTCAATCCGCAAGTCTCCCCCACCTCATGTTGCCCTGTTCCTGCTGGCCCGCCCAACAAGTGCTGGACTGTGTTCTCCAATTGCCATAACTTCTGATTGCACATTTCGCCTTCAATGTTTGCCTGATGGCTCTTTGAATGAAATCAATATGATAGTATGTGGGTGACATGATATTGTTGCACATATTTAGAGAGTATTACTCAGATGTTGTCATCTAGGACCACCTAAGGTCCAATCTATAAACAACTAAATACTGGTGGAATGACAAAAGACTCAATTCTCAGAAACAAACTCAATAAGCACGACATGAGTCACAACTCCACGTGGCATGCAATGTAAAAATCAAATCTAGTGCCACATGAGTTACATATAACTCACTCATAGAAAACAATAAAAAATAACCATTTTTCATTAAATTAGAAAGGATCGTTTTGTTTTCAAAGTTTTTCTTCTATTTTTGTAATAAAACATTGTGGCCCCAAGGAAAAAAAAATTTTTCTAGTGTGGCAGTCAATGTGTTAAGCATAGAAGCATGGAGGACAAGGTAATGGAGACCTTGGAACACCACTGCTCTGACAGGAATTATTTGCTGTCATATTATACATTACATTGGGTGAAAATGAGGCATTGTGAAAATGGAGTTTGAGGAGGAGCACCTTGGAAACTTTATATAAGATGGGGGTCCTGAGAGCAAGAAAATTGGAAAAAAGAAGTATAGTAACTTGTGCTTTGTATGATGCACATCTATGTGAAAAGCTATAATTGAAAGGTAAAACTGGGAGACTCCACCTCAAGGAGAAGATTCAGTAAGAACTGGATTGACAGCAAACTTTGGACATGGAGAAGAGAGGGCAGAACAAGATACCAAGGTGTGTAAGTACCTACAGAAAATTCCACAAGTCCCTCATGACCTACAGGGTGGGAAATGTGAAGTTACTCAAATACAGAAAATAGTATAAACAATCTAAATGGATAAATAACGTGCAGAAAAAGTAGTGAGTAAAAATAAAACAAGGAGATTCTCAGTGGAAAGGAGGAGGAAAAAAGACCAATAAAGAAAAGCCAGACATTGTGGAGAAGTGAACAAAAAAGATCCCATAAGCCTAAGGAGAAAAGAATTCCTGAAGTGCACAGAGAATTCAACAATATGAAATATAAATAAGATCAAGAAAGATAAGACTAAAAAAAGTGCTTCTAAAGACTTTTCACTGGAATGCTGAGTATGAAACCCAGTTAAAGAGAAATTTTTAGAAGAGATTAATGAGAAAATGGGGTTAAAAAATGGATGACATGTTTGACAAACAAAAAATGACAGAGGAGAAACAGAATGATATTTAGAAATGGGCAATGAGATTGAAGGTTTTTCACATTTTATGCTGTAGATAAAACTTACTACTGTCATTCTAACTGCCCATCTGCCTTGCCTGGTACATGGATACTTAACTCTCTGCACAATTCTACTTTCCCTTAAGCAGTTTAGAGAAAAATGTATTTGAATCTGTAAGTTATTATTGCCATACCCTCCTAGTTACTGTTTTAAACATATTTTATTTGTATAATTCAGCTTTCTAAAGCATCAACATTAAAAAATGATATAATTATAACCCCAATGGCATTTTCAACCAATTTTCAAGTAATTGTAATGGATGTGCACTATACTGCACATTGTCTTTCCCAGTACCTCTCATGAGCAGGGATACATATTTTGAAATAGCTGGCAGAGTTACGGTGTTCATCATAGATAGCATAGCACAGTGCTCAGGAGCACAAGCTCTAGAATCAGACTGTGTAAGTTTAGATCTGTTCTATCAATTACTGGTTGTGTGATATCGATCAACCCACTCAACTCTGTAAGCCTTAGTTTTCTCATCTATAAAATGGGGGATAAAATAATAATACCTATGAGAAGCAAGATAAATGCTTAACATGGGATTTGGCACACAACAAGTAATCAATAAATGTCAGCTATTATTTGAAGATTCACAAGAGTAAAGCTAAATGTTTACTTATATGGGAACCAACCACCACAGTACTGCCACTTTGTACCATGGACAAAATCTTTAAAACCTAAGATATCTCTTCTATGACTATGTTGTATGGCAAAAGAGTTATGGAGAAACACCTTATTGTGCCAGGTCCTAAAACAAGAAGTTGAGGATGGAAGAACAAAGTTGAATAGTTATTTTAGATACCTATGGGATAAAGCAGCTTTAATGTGTGTCACTCAGCTAAGAGTTCAAAATAAGGTTATAGTGACTGATTGATAATATTTTAATGCTAGGTGTGAGAATTTGAGACCAGAAAGGACTTTTATTTATGTCCTTAAAAGAATTACAGCCTTTTCTATTATCTTATACCCACTTGGCTATTTTTTTAGATAGCTGAATTATCCTTGATAATTTCTTCAAGAAACAGTCTTTTTTCATATTTCCATCAGCATTACAGTAATTTTTCTATATGTATTTACTTTTCTGAATTTCTGTCAGATGTTTAGTAATTCTGAGATTTAAGTAATCTGGTATATGTTACTCTGGATACTGATGCATAAAAAGACATTAGCTTATATATTTACAGACATTTCAATACATTGCTCTACTAAAAGAGAGCATTTCACTGGAATAGAAGGCAAGTGTTTCTCTAAAGCATATGGAAAGAGTGTGTGTACATACACATGTGTATTTTCCCTCTGACAATGTACCCCTCATATATAATACCTGCATACAAGGTAGCACTGGCCCCAGGTAGGGTCAGTATCTTGCAGAGGGTAAGGCACAACTGAAACAGAGAGCAAGGACCTAGATACAACCAGATTTACTTGTTTCTAGTTTCTTGAAATTTCAAGTACAAGGGGATTAGGAATGGTAACCTATAGGTCAAAAAAAGAAAAGGAGAAGGGAGGATAAGAAAATACAGGACAATGGAAAAGACTGTTGCAAACCAAGAAGACAAGTGATGATGGCTTCATTTACCAATGGCTGAATGAAACAGATGCTGTTGGTCAAAGTGGGCCATAGGGAGGTAAAAAAAGGATATTATAGGGAAGAAATTTATGATCCAAAAGGTGGACCTCTATGAGGTAAGATTTTATGATTGATTTCTTTAACCCATCAATCATAAAATGATTAAGTGATATCCCTTTCCAGGATAATTACAGTGTGAAATAGTAGAGTTTTCATTAGCATCTATACAATTTTCTTCTGAATAGGCTTAACAGAATTAATTTTAAGTTTGAGGGTTAATTTTGCACAGTCAAAAGTTATTCAGTCCTAAGTCTGGTGAATAATCATATATTCAAAATGAAATGTGAATGAGAGTAATATAGGGTTTTCTTTATGATTTATTAAATGACAATTCTAAACGTATTCCAAATATTTGGAGGATCAGTAGCACTACTAAATAGTATTTTTTTTTTTTTTTTTTTTGAGACAGAGCCTCGAGCTGTTGCCTTGGGTAGAGTGCTGTGGCATCACAGCTCACAGCAACCTCCAACTCCTGAGCTCAAGCAATTTTCCTGCCTCTGCCTCCCAAGTAGCTGGGACTACAGGTTCCCGCCACAAGGCCTGGCTAATTTTTGGTTGCAGCCATCATTGTTGTTTGGCAGGCCCAGGCTGGATTCGAACCCACCAGCTCAGGTGTATGTGGCTAGCGCCGTAGCCGCTTGAGCCACAGGCGCCAAGCCTAGAATATTATTTTGGAATAACAAGTACTATCTCATTTAAAAGATAACCCACTTGGATGTATACTTCTGACATGTTAGTTTAAACTAGTCTCATTACTTTACATAGTATTCTTGGTATACTGAAAGTCTAAAAGATGAAACAGTTCCTGGTGATGATCAGTTTAATAGTTTGTCTTTGTTGGTAGTTTACATTCATGGATTACAGATAGAGTACAGCAGAATTCACAAAAATGAGGAATTGTGAGATAAGGTATTAAGACAGCTTACCACTGTGGATATTAAAGTGATATAAGTTGATAGCAAGAACTAGATGAAAAATAATGAGCGAGTTGCTAAGGCTATCTAAGGATGTGGGTCCAAGGTAATGACAAGAGTGACTCCCACAGTCATGGAGCTTGTGTAGGCTCATAGGAACCTGAGAGAGCAGTACTGTGATGGGCCTAAAGCAATTAAAATACATTAGAAGATTTTTACGTCTTCAAGCACCTCTGTCTCCTCCTTCCATATGATGCCATAACTAGGATAATGTAAATATCTACTTCTACCATAGTGCTGGTAGGGAGGTGGAGGGAGAGTCAGAAATGACCAAACGTACAATTATCCAGGCTCAAGAAAAACTGGGCAGAGTCTCCCCTCATCTCTTTTTCTGCATCATTCCCACAATCATCACTAATGTGTCCACTTCCTCTGCTGATACAGGTACTGGAACTGGGGTGGTGAAGTATATGTATGGATGCTCAGTGACTGATGGAGTCAGTAAAGGAGACATACGAAGTAAAATGCCTGAGTGCTGTTAAAAATATAGCACTCTGAGTTTGCATGGGAATATGGATTTCCACCAACTAGAAGGAACATTAGAATAAAAAAATGCACACTTAAGCATAAATGTCTATAAAAATTTTCCTAGAACTAGGATCTTAGAAAGCTAAATACAAATATAAGTTTCACGTAGAAGCTGCTTTGGATTCTAAAGCAGCTTCTTAGATCAGATTAGGAGTACATGGGGGCACCTGCAGGGGAATAAATGGGAGAAGGGGATCATAGGAGATGGGAAGAAGAAGAGGACCTAGGAGTAGCAGCCTTTCAAACCTATAGCTACTCACCCGAAAGACAAACTTAAGTGCCTCAAATCATGACAAGCAACTTTCTCTAATGCTATTTTAAATTTCTAAAGAATACATTAGGCTATCAGGAGCTCCACTCTACCAGATACCCTGAAGACAGTCAAGCTGATCAACTAGCAGCAAGGCACAGGGCCTAAACTACTAAAGAGCTATTCTAACTGCCCCTACTAGAGATTCCAACAAAAAAGTTGCAATGAGGACAAACTTTCTGCCTTTTTAGTAAAGACCTCTTACCAGTGCATGGTTTCTCTAATGCTGAATAAAGCTCAGACTATGACTGAAGCTTTTCATAAACTCCTATAGATTCAGATTTTTCACCACTATGAATTCTCTGATGTCGAATGAGACTTGACCTCTGAATAAAGGCTTTCCCACATTCGTTACATTGATAGGGTTTCTCCCCTGTATGGATTCTCAGATGTTGAATGAGACCAGTGTTCCCATTGAAAGCTTTGCCACATTCTTTACATTTATAAGGTCTTTCTCCAGTGTGGATTCTCTGATGTTCAATAAGGCCTGACTTCTGACTAAAAGCCCTCCCACACTCATTGCATTTGTAGGGTTTCTCCCCAGTGTGACTTCTCTGATGGCCAATAAGATGTGAGCTTCGCCTGAAGGTTTTCCCACACTCATCACACTCATAGGGCTTCTCCCCAGTGTGGATTCTCTGATGTCCAATGAGGTGTGAGCTATGACTGAAAGCTTTCCCACACTCATTACATTCATAGGGTCTTTCCCCACTGTGGATTCTCTGGTGTAGAATAAGGCCCGCACTCTGACTGAAAGCCTTCCCACACTGATTGCACTGATATGGCTTCTCCCCAGTGTGGATTCTCTGGTGCAAGATCAGGCCTGTGTTCTGACTGAAGGCTTTACCACACTCCTTACAATGATAGCGCTTTACTTTGTTGTGGATATCCTGATGGGAAAGAAGGGCTGACCTGTAACTGAAGGCTTTACCACACACATTACACTGATAGGGTTTCTCCCCAGTGTGGATTCTCCAGTGGCGAACAAGGCCTGAACTCTGAGCAAAGCTTTTCCCACATTCATCACATTTATGTCGTCTCTCTTGTGTGGGATTTCCCCGCTGCCTTTCTAATCTGCCCAGAAGATCTCGGGCTTCTCCATGCTCAAGACCCCCGATAACATCCCCGTTGCATTTGGCAGCTGTCTCTCCGTGTAGTTGGATTCCAGTAGATATTACCTGTTTCGAAGCTAATTCCCTGTTCTCATTCCTGTTCTCGCCACCTGAAATAAAAATGTAATAAACATCAAGCCAATGTTACTTCTTATTTTTGTGTTAGGAGAAAGGAAATGAAGATAGAGGAAAAGGAAAATACACATGAAACAGGTATAAGTAAACACAAAGCTGTCTCTAAAATTGTTTCTTAATAGGGGAAATATAAGCAGGGTCAGACAGAAGTAGTATAGGCCAAATTAGAAAGTGGTACCATGAAAAAAGGTTACTGGAAAGGGAAGTAAAATCAAGAAGGAATCACATGAGGTGAAGTGGAAGTTGGGAGATGGAAAGGAATATGGAACTAAAAGAACTAATGAGTGGGATAGAAATGGGTAATGTCTCAGTCATTAAAAGGAGGCACAGCCAGGTGTGGTTATCCACACCTGTAATCCCAACACTTTAGGAGGCTGAGGTAGGAGGATCATTTGAAGCCAGGAGTTTGAGACCAGCCTGGGCAACACAGAAAGACCCTGTCTCTAAAAAAAAAAAAAAAAAATAGAGATGTGATAGCATGTACCTGTAGTCCTACCTACTTGGGAGGGTGAGGAAAGAGGATCACTTGAGCCCAAGAGTTTGAGGTTACCTTACAGTGAGCTATGACAGTATCATTGCCCTCTAGCCTGGGCAACAGAACAATTTTGCCTTTCACATACACAGAAAAAGGAGGCACAATAGGCTTATGTGAGAAACTAAGTAAGGATCCGTAGGAACTGTGAGAAAAAAATGTGTGAATTCAGAAAGCAGTAGAGAGATGTCAATTTCCAACTGGCAAATAGACCACTAGCCAGGTACAAACTGTAAGGAAGCTCTGGATTGAAGAATAAAAGTTCTGTTAAGAAATCTCAACACTGTATCCCACTGTTGAATACTGAATTTAGACTTTATCTTTCAGAAAGCTCATAGCTACCATACATATTTTAAAAAAAAATCTTAAATGATAATAACCATAGCTCTTCTTACCCAGGGAGAACATGTTTCTGTAATTCTCTGGCTTGTTATCTCTACTCAGATCTCTCTGTGATGGATCAAGAAGCCACTCCTCTCGAATAAGGGACACAGCCATGTCTTCGATCTTCTCCAAAGTCTGAAACACAACAAGATCCCCATTTGGGCACTGGGATTGTTCCACAGTGCAAACCTAAAGAGATCCACCAGTGTTGGGAGAGGATCAAGAAATGGGAATGTACTGTGTTAAAGGGATCTAAATAACCGTGAAGAAGAGGAAAGTACATTAGATTGGGGAAAATCCAGGATCAATCTATATCTATATCAAAGAATTTGAGGCAAATTCTTGGGTAGGTACTACTTTAACAATCCAGATGTGGTGCAGATGCCACAAACAGTGCTTAGCAGAGCTATGAGGTTTCAGTGAGAAGGAGCACAACTCACCTGGAACCCTGCTGAGAGAAGTGTAGCTGTCTTTTCCTGGTCTCCAGAACTTCCTTTCTGGGAAGGGGTAGAACTCTGAGAAGTAGACAAGGCTGAGAGAGGAGAAAGGAGCTATAAGTGAGACCAGCCCTGTCCTGTGGTTATGGAAGCCAGCAGTTACCCATTTTAAATTATTTGTATTTCAGCACATAGGTATGCCAAAGACTTTGCATACAAAGCCCTGACAATTTGTGGATTCTGTGCCTATACCTATGGTTCCCACAAAACATTCGTACTTTGATATCCCTGAACTTAGCCAGAAGTTACCTCAAAAACATAAAGTATACTGGTTTCCTAACAGGAATCGCTTTTCAGTTTTTTTCTATTGCCAAGATTGTTTCTATCTCTGTGCTTGTGACAGTTATTTCTTTAGGCTCTCTTCTGCTGGCAAACTGAATATAAGAACAAATCTTCTCTATTAACTCATTTACTTTTCTGAAATGTCTACCATGGCTGCCAGTATTTGTTTCCTATAAGTATCAAAAGCTTATTACCAAAATCAAAACAGATTACTGTGTCTCAGGCAATAAAGATTAAGACTTCAGATAACAATATTGTTAAAGTTTCTTTGTACTTCTTTAGAAATATTAAAAATTCATACATACAAAACAAACTATTATAAATGAAAAAATACAAAATATGGGGGAAGATGAGACTGGAACATCATATGCTGCAAGGAAGTAAGAAAATTCACAGAAACTAATGGGTAAATGTGAAAAAGACATAGGACCCAGACTGAAGAGGCCTCCTCTGATGACCTGGCATTAAAATAAGATAGTATTGTAATATTTATGACAGAAATAGGAATTTATGGGCGGCACCTATGGCTCAAAGAGTAGGGTGCCGGCCCCATATGCCAGAGGTGGTGGGTTCAAACCCAGCCCTGGCCAAAAACTGCAAAAAAAAAAAAAAAAAAAGAAATAGGGAAAAAGGGAATACTTTTCCCTTAAAATAAACAGCAAATAAATGCAGAAAGAATGATAGACTTACAAAATCACTATTTTGTAACCATCTTTTTTTGTTTTTTGTTTGTTTTTTTGAGACAGAGTCTCACTTTGTCACCCTGGGGTTCAGTGACATGGTGTCATCATAGTTCACAGCAACTTTAAACTCTTGGGCTTAAGTGATCCTTGTGCCTCAGCTTTCCAAGCAGCTGAGATTACAGGCGCCTGCCATCTGACTTTTTATTTATTTATTTTTTTAGTATAGACGGGGTCTTGCTCTTGCTCTTGCTCAGGCTGGTCTCGAACTCCTGAGCTCAAGCCATCTGCCCTTCTTGGCCTCCCAGAGTGCTAGAATTAAGGGTTACCACACCCAGCCCTGTAACTATCTTTGTAATCAATGATTTAATCAACAAGCATCCAGGAATACTAAAACTAGTGTTTTACCAACAAAAGGTGGGCTTCTTCCATGACTTAGCAATTATGAATTATGAAACCCAAGTGCTCATCGATCCATAAATGGATCAATAAATTGTGGTTTATGTACACCATGGAATATTATGCAGCCTTAAAGAAAGATGGAGACTTTACCTCTTACATGTTTACATGGATGGAACTGGAACATATTCTTCTTAGCAAAGTATCTCAAGAATGGAAGAAAAAGTATCCAATGTACTCAATCTTACTATGAAACCAATTTATAGCTTTCTTATAAAAGCTATAACTCAATTATAGCTCAAGAAGAAGGGGAAAAGAGAGGGGGGAGAAAGGAGAATGGGAGGAGGGAAAGTAATTGGTCGGACCACACTTATGGTGCATCTTACAAGGGTACATGTGAAATTTGCTAGGTATAGAATATAAATGCCTTAACACAATAACTAAGAAATGCCGTGAAGGCTATGTTAACCAGTTTTATGAAAACATTTCAAATTGTATATAAAACCAGCACAATGTACCCCATGATTGCATTAATGTACACAGCTATGATTTAATTAAAAAAAAAAGTTTAATGAGGATTAGGATATTTACAGAGACTCTAGTGCATTTCCTCACTAATTATTAAACACAAGGGGAAAAATAGTAACTTCATAACTATTAACCTAGCAACACTAAAACTAAGTCATGGAAGATAGTATCAGTATAGGACAAATTCCTGTTATACCCCTGAGAAGGAATATAATATCACTGTTGAGCTTTAGGTCATATATACTTGGTAGGGTGAGGTACTCCTGACAAATACATAAAACCTGAATCTAAACATGAGGAAACATCATGCAAACCCAAATCATAGCCATTCTACAAATTAACACACCTGTATTCCTCAACAAGGTCAAGATCATGAAAGGCAAAGAAAAGTTGAGGAACTATACCAAATTAAAGGAGACTAAAGAGACATGACAACATAGCAAAGTGTGATCTTGGACCAGACTCTGGACAAGAAAAAACACTACTGGGACAACTGGCAAATTATAAACTGTGGACTAGATTAGTATTATAACAATGTTGTATTTCTTTCTTTCTTTTTATATTTTTTGAGACAGAGTCTCACTCTGTTGCCTTGGGTAAAGTGCTGTGGCATCCTAGCTCACAGCAACCTCAAACTCTTGGGCTCAAGTGATCCACTTGCCTCAGCCTCCCAAGTAGCTGGGACTATAGGCATGTACCACTATGCCTGACTAGTTTTTCTATTTTTAGTAGAGAAGAGGGTCTCACTCTTGTTCAAGCTGGTCTTGAACTCGTGAGGTAAAGCAATCCACCCACCTCGTCCTCTCAGAGTACTAGGATTACCAGCATAAGCCACTGTGCCTAGACAATGTTATATGTATTTCTTTCTTTCTTTTTTTTTTTTTAAGAACTCCCTGTTTATTTTTGTTGTTGTTGCAGTTCCACCAGGCTGAGTTTGAAGCCGCCACCCTCAGTATGTGGGGCCGGCGCCCTCCTCACTGAGCCACAGGCGCCGTCCTATATGTATTTCTTAATTGTGACAAATTGATTGTGGTTATCCATAAAATGTCTTTATCTGAGGAAATGCATACTGAAATATTTACAAATGAAGTGGTATGATGATACCAACAAAACCTCAAAAACGCCTATGCTGTACATGTACTTGGTCACAGAAATGTGTTGATACATAAAAATCCCCAAATCCCTCCATTTGCTTATGAATTTATTACTGGGATAAATGGTCTGTGTTTGAAGCCTAGATAAACATTTTAGCACAGATACTGGGACTAGAACATAAATAAGATTTTAGTTCCTGATTCTCTAGATATCCCACGTGTACTTCTCTGCTTTCTACTTCTCCCTCTTCAACAATAACATTTGGCTCCTCACCTCTCTCTTGTGGTCCATGAGGCACTGGAGATTTGTACTGGATTGCTGCAGGCTGGAGCTGAGTACTTGGAGCATCTGGTGCAGATTCTGAATGTACCACTTCCTCCCAGAGTATCCTATGTCCATGTACGCGAGCTGGGACCTGGAAACAATGAGACAGTTAAGAGGACAAAGAATCCCTTTTGAGAAAAAAAAACATAAAACAACCAAGAGTACATCTATAGGAATAAATGGTTGAGGAAGGAAGCAGCAGAATCTTATTTACTTCCCAGGGACAGTAAGGAACACAAACATGTGGACTAGCATAGAAAGAAAGGCATCATGTCTGCTTAGTACTGAAGGAAAGTATTTCTGCTGATCCCTTCCTTGCCATACACAACTATTCTACACGCATAAGGCAGGGGAAGAGAAGAATAAAAAATAGAAATTTAAAGTAGTGCTATACAGTGAAAAAAACCTTTGATAAGGGAACTAGAAAGCCTAAGTTCTGATCTTAAATCTGTCTTTAATTATTTGGGTGTCCCTGAAAAAGCAACTTAAGGCTTTTAGGCTTCAAGTTCCCATGTGGCAAACAGGAGCAATAATATAGTTGCAGGAATGTTATGGAAAAAAAATTAATATCCCTTAAAAAAATAAAAAGAACTCTATAAATACAAGCCACATTATATTGTAACTATTTTTATTCTTATCTAACAGAAAATGATACTAAGCATTTGCTCTCCCACTGTGATGCCAATGTCCCCTCTACCCAGCATCAAGGACTCCCAGGCACAGCATGCACTTCATGTTTTCTACTTACTGGTCGTCCCAGTATATCAATCTGCCTTTCCAAATCCTCTAGTAGAGTCACCACCTCCTCTCCACTCTCCAGCTGATGTTCCTTAACCAGAGACTGAAGCTCCTCAGGTAGGATGGTCAAGAACTGCTCCAGCACCAACAGCTCCAGGATTTGCTCCTTGGTGTTCAAATCTGGCCTCAGCCACTGATGGCAAAGTGCCCGGAGTTGGATCAGAGCTTCTCGGGGTCCTAGTGTCTCCTGGTAGCATAACTGCCTGAAGCGCAGACGGAAGAGTTCTTGGCCAGGAGGGTTATTTTCATGCAGTCTAGATTCCTGGTCCCACCCTTGATCCTCCTCTACCTTGACGATTACAAGGTCCTCTTCAGGAGTCTGATCTGGTGGAGATGAAGCTGAAAGCTTTCTTGATTCTTCAGCCATTTAGAGCCTGTAAAGCTCAGTAAGGTGTTTCCACTACTTTATCTTCTTAAGAACCTTCCAAGAGTGTCTTTCTTCAGAAAGAGAAAATGATAAAAAGGTTAAACCAAGTCAAAAGCCCTAAGACTATGACAGCTTAATAAGTTCTTTGCCATGACATGGACTTCATGGTTTACCCATTTAAATGATCCTCTCCACTGTTTCAGAAATAACTCTTACCTCCTTAACTGTCTGCCACGCCAGCTATATCAAACCCATCCAGGGAATAACCTCTTTCTGCTTTCATCTACAGTCCACGTTTGGGGATAAGGAGTATGACTAACAAAGTCAAGACTAAGACTAAATGAAATGTTGTGTTTAACCTCAGCTGGCCTTCAGTGCTGATCATTTAATTCCTTTTAAACATGTTTCACTGGCAGTACTAAACTGTTTTTACATACTTCAGTCTCAATTTCTCTCTCTTGTTCAATAGATGAGTGCCAAGTGCAGTGGCTTATACCTGTAATCCCAGCACTTTGGGAGGCTGAGGTGGGAATATTACTTAGATAATAAGTAGGAGTTCGAGACCAGCCTGGGCAACATAGTAAGACCCTGTCTCTAAAAAAATTAGCTGGGCATGGTGGCAAGCACTTGTAGACCAAGCTACCTAGGCAGTTGAAGCAAGATCACCTAAACCCAGGAGTCTGAGCCTGCAATGAGGTATGATCACACCACTGCACTCCAGCCTGGGCAATCGAGAGACCCTATCTCAAAAAACAAAACAACCAAATGACTAATTTGCATACGATCTAACTCAAGGTACTATACTATCAAGAACTTTCCCAACACCTTCCTTTACCCTACCAGTGGTTTCCATCTTCCCTCTTCTCTCAAGGCTAACCTCTTCTACTATGGACCCAAGAACTCCCTTTGGAGCACTGCGTCTCCAAGGCACTTGGAAAGTTTATATATTCTTCAGTTGAAAAATATCTGCATTGTTTCCAGGTTTGTTTTTTTTCTTCTGAAACAGTCTCACTCTGTTACCGTGGGTAGAGTGCTGTGGTATCATAGCTCACAAAAACAAACTCTTGGGCTTTAGCAATCCTTTTGTCTCTGCCTCCCAAAGTAGCTGAGACTATTTAATTCCTCTGACTTCTTTTATCAGTTCCCAAGGGATTACAGGTATTCACCACTACACCTAGATAAGTTTTCTATTTTTAGTAGAGATGAGGGTCTCACTCTTGCTCAGGCTGGTGTTTTCAGTTTTTGATTGCAAATAAAGTCACTGTGAACATCTACATATGAGTTTTGGTATGAATATATAGTTTTTATTTATTTTTATTTTTTTTCCAGGTACAAAGTAGGGAGAGTGTGAATACAGTTTTCACTTCACTCTGGTATACACTTACAAAACAGCTAGATCATAAAATACATGTTTGTATAACGTCATGAGACTGCCCAACTGTTTTCAAAAGTGGCTATCATACTTTGTATTCCACTAGCAATATATGAAAGCTACAGCTGCTCCCCATTCTAACCAGTTCTTGATGTGATCTGGTTTTTAATTTTAGATACTCGAATAGGTGTGAAGTAGTAAATGTATTTCATTATGGTTTTAACATCTCATTTATGGTTTAAATTTGCATCTCCCTACTAATAATGTTAAGCATCTTTTTATGTACTTACATATCATCCATATATTCTCTTTAAGTATGTCTAAAACTTTTGCCTATTTTTTTTTTAAATTAAGTTTTGAGAGTTCTTTATACATTCTGGGTACAAGTCCCTTATGATACAGATTTGAAAATCGTTCCATCTTTGTCATTCTGCAAATAGTACCATTTGAAGAACAGAGGTTCATAGTTTTTTGAAATTTAATTATTATTTTTTTTGAAGTATGCTTTTGGTGTCATATCTAAGAAATCTTTGCTTGGCTTAAGGTAACAAAGATTTTTGCCTGTTTTCTTCTACAAGTTTTAATTTAGGTTTTACATTTCGGTCTATAAGCTATTTTGAGTTAATTTTTATACAGAGTTTGAGGTACAGATGGAGTTTCTTAACTCCATCTTTTATTGCATACAGCTATCAAAGTGTTCTAACACTGTAAATGGAAAGAATTATCTTTTATCCACTGAATTGTCTTTTTATTTTTCTCAAAAGACCGTATATATATGTGGGTCTATTTCTGGAATCTTTATTCTGTTCCAGTGACCTATATGTCTATCCTTTCACCAACAGACTGTCTTGATTATGTGGCTTTTATATTTATTTATTTATTTTTGAGACAGAGTCTCACTATGTCGCCCTTGGTAGATTGCCGTGGCGTCACACAACTCACAGCAACCTCAAACTCTTGGGCTTAAGTGATCGCTTGTCTCAGCCTCCCAAGTACAGGTGCCCACCACAATGCCTGGCTATTTTCCTGTTGCAGTTGTCATTGTTGTTTTAGCTGACCTAGGCTGGACTCAAACCTGCCAGCCTTGGGTGCATGTGGCTGGCACCGTAACCACTGAGCTATGGGTGCTGAGCTGTTATTTATTTATTTTGAGACAGGGTCTTATTCTATCACCCAGGCTAGAATGCAATGGTGTCATCATAGCTCACTGCAACTTCCAACTCAGGTTCAAGTGATATGCTTGTTTCAGCCTACCCAGCGGCTGAGACTACATTTACATGCCACCACGCCCACCAATTTTTCTGATGGGGTCTTATTCTTGCTCAGGCTGGTCTGTTAACTACTGGCCTCAACCAATTCTCCCATCTCAGCCTCTCCAAGTGCTAGGATTACAACAGATATGAGCCACTATGCCTAGTCTTTACAGTGCTTTTTAAATCTTCGTATCAATTAGTGTGAGTCCTGCAATTTTGTTGTTCGTTTATGAAACTGTTTTGGGTTTTCTAGTTCTGTTGCCTTTTGACGCACATTTTATAATCTGCTCATTCATAACTACAAAAAATCCTGGAATGGGATTTGTGTTGAATCTATGGTTTAGTTTAGGAACAACTGATATTTTAACAATACTGAGTTTTTCATTCCATGAACACAGCACATTTCTCTATTTAATTCTTCTCTGACTTCTTTCATCACTGCCTAAACCAGCTATTCTTAAAGGAGGTAGTCTTTAAGAATACAGGTAAAGGCTCGGCACCTGTGGCTCAAGCAGCTAAGGCGCCAGCCACATACACCTGAGTTGGCGGGTTCAAATCCAGCCCGGGCCCGCCAAACAATGATGGCTACAACAAAAAATAGCCAGGCTTTGTGGCGGGCGCCTGTAGTCCTAGCTACTTGGGAGGCGGAGGCAGGAGAAACGCTTGAGCCCAGGAGTTGGTGGTTGCTGTGAGATGTGATGCCACAGCACTCTATCCAGGGTGACAGCTTGAGGCTCTGTCTCAAAAAAACCCAAAAAACAAAAAACAAAAGAATGCCAGGAAGAAAGGAAATTTGAAAATTATCTTTAACATTAAATAAGGCCAAGAACAGTGTAGTGAGTAAACTACTGACTGGAAGAACCAAGGGGCAACCAATAATGTTAAATGCAGCAATTAACATTTAGGAAAATGTGGTCTAATGGTTAGGAAAAAAATAAATAAATACAGTAATTAACATCAGGGGTGTAATTCATGGATTAGGACATTACAGAGAAGTGGTGGGATTTGCTAGAAACTGAGATTTGGGTAGTAAGTGAATTTGGACAAGATGTTGCGATTTTGTTTGGATAAGAGGGTTTGAGATAAAGGGTAATCAATTTTCTTTTTTATTAAACCATAGCTGTGTACATTAACACAATCATGGGGTCCAATGTGCTGGTTTCATATACAATCTGAAATATTTTCATCAATCTGGTTAACATAGCCTTCATGGCATTTTCTTAGTTATTGTGTTAAGACATTTATATTCTGCATTTAGTAGGCTTTACCTGTACCCTTCTAAGATGCACCATAGGTGTCATCCCACCAATTATCCGCCCTCCATCCATCCTCCCCCGACCCTTCCCTTGCCCCTTTCCCCATATTCTTTTTTTTTTTTTAATTTTTAATTTTTTTATTTTTTGAGAGCGCCTCAAGCTTTCACCCTGGATAGAGTGCTGTGGCCTCACAGCTCACAGCAACCTCCAATTCCTGGGCTCAAGCGAGTCTCCTGCCTCCACCTCCCTTTCCCCATATTCTTATGTTATAATTGGGTTATAGCCTTCATATGAAAGCTATAGGTAAGTTTCATAGTAGGGCTGAGTACACTGGATACTTTTTCTTCCATTCTTGAGATACTTCGCTAAGAAGAACATGTTCCAGCTCCATCCATGTAAACATGAAAGAGGTAAAGTCTCCATCTTTCTTTAAGACTGCATAATATTCTTTTTTTTTGAGACAGAGCCTCAAGCTGTCACCCTGGATAGAGTGCCGTGGCATCACAGCTCACAGCAACCTCCAATTCCTGG
>CAUYRH010153484.1:0-57461 GCA_963574655.1 Perodicticus potto | reverse complement strand
TAAAGACATTTTGTGAACCTCTGGACCATGCCTCCAAGGCAAGAACCTTGGAGACAATGGCTGCAAAAGCTTCAAAGTATCTGTTCCCGGATGACCAGAAAACAGTCTTTGTGTTTGCCTCAGGGCTGCCCAAATCTATTGCTTTTCCTGTGAAGGCAAAAGCCAATGTAACCCATTAGTGGCTTACTCGAATGAGACATGCATGAGACATACATGTGGGGATTTCTAACCCCACAAACAATGACAACTACAGCAAAAAAACAGGTAAGAGAATCACCTAAGCCCAGGAGTTGGAGGTTGCTATGAGCTATGATGCCTCAGCAGCCCTCTACCGAGGGCAACAATGTAAGACTCTGTCTCTAAAAAAAAAAAGAACAACAAAAAAGACAACACTTTGTCCTTGAGGAAAGAAAACATTTTTTTTCTAGTGTGGCAATGTGTTAAGCCACCCACCTCATCTGTTCTATTTTGTTATGTTGGCCTTAGCAAACCAATACACTACTGATATCAGTATTTGATGTAGTTCCTGTGTTTGGTCAAAAGGTTTTTCTTTATTTTTTTCTTAAGAGTCTCACTCTGTTGCTCCAGGCTAGAGTGCCCCAGTGTCATAGCTCAAACTCCTGATTTTAGGGCATCCTCTTGCCTCGGCTTCCCCAGTAGCTAGGACTACAGTTGCTCACCACAACACCCAGCTAGTTTTTCTATTTTTAGTAGAGATGGAGATCTTGCTCTTGCTCAGGCTGGTCTCAAACTCCCGAGCTCAAGTAATTACTCCACCCACCCCCCACAAGGCCTCCCAGAGTGCTAGGATTACAGGCATGAACCACTGCACCCAGCCAGTTTTTCATTTCTTTTGAATTTATTACCTTTAGCTAAAAGCATACTATGTGGCAAGACAAAAAAGAACATTTCCAAAGAAGGCAACGTTCTTGCTTTGGTCCAGTAAATTATTTGGGCTTCTCAACATTCTTTGTTCAGTCTTGGGCTAGCATCTCATATCACAGTGCAGAGAAAGGGGAATTAGATAAGAGATTATTCTCTTGATGAACTGGGATTCAGAATTATTATTCCTTGTCCTCAGATATTTCAATTCCATAAATTTTTCTTTGGTTTATAGTTCCACAGAAACATGTATTTTCTATGTATGGATCACTACCCAGAATGGCCCCTCATTTGTTTTTCACTCTTTTTTTTTTTTTGCAGTTTTTGGCCAGGGCTGAGTTTGAACCCGCCACCTCCAGCATATGGGGCCGGTGCCCTACTCCTTTGAGCCACAGGCGCCGCCCCCCTCATTTGTTTTTATTCCTCTTTTTACTGAAGTTTCTACAGGTCACTTTATTTCTATTACAATAAAAAAAATACATATTTACAATATAGCCTACAACTCATTGCTCTGGGATAGTGATTAGAATTAATTATGGTAAAGCTGGTTCCATTCATGACTTTACTTTTATAGACTTTCCCAACCTAACTTCCTGATCATCTAAATACAACTAAGTCCTTTCATTTCTTCAGCCACTTATTTCCTTACTATACTTGAAGATGGATTATTTTTAAAAATCTGACCTTAACTACTGTATGTAGAATTTGCCAGTTTAACTCCCAGAGATCAGCTGGCATAACTCCTTTCATTTATCCATCTACATTAACAGCTTTTTCCTTTTTTTTTTTTTTTTAATATATATTTTTTGATTTGTTGCCCAGGCTAGAGTACAGTGGCATGATCATAGCTCATTGCAACCTTGAATTCCTGAAGCCTTGCTTGTACTTTATAATCAAACCCTGGAAGCTTAAAAAAAAAACAAAAAACAAAACACTCACCCTTGACCCACCATTTTTTGAATTCCTCAGGACTGAGAACCTTGTGCAACAACATTTTATGCACAAACTCAGAAGTATTAGGTGGACACCTCCTGAAGAAATGTGAGAGGATTACATTTGATAACTGTATTAGTTTCCTAGTACTGTTGTAACAAATCAACACAAACTTAGTGGCATAAAGCAACATAAATGAATTTCCCTACAATTCTGGAGGTCAGAAGTCCAAAATGAGTCTCCACTCAGGAAATCAACAGATCTGGTTCCCCCTGCAGGCTCTGAGGAGCAAGTCTGTTTCCTTGGCTTTTCCAGCTGTCTATTGCCATCCATGTTCCTTAGCTGTGGGCCCCTTCCTTCACTCTCAAAGTGCACCTCCCAGAGTCTCTTCTGATCCTCTCCTCTAATTGACCCTTCCTGTGTGCATCTCTCCTAAGGACCATGCGATTACACTGTACCCACCTAGGCAATCCTGGACAACCTCCTGACTCGAGATCCTTAATGTAATTGCATTTGCAAAATCCTTTTTGCTATATGAGGTAATATTCCCAGGCTCTGGAGAGTTGAGCCTGGGTGTATTTGGGGCCCATTATTACAGTGACTTTTGTCAGGAAGTATACAGAGTGGAAGGATTAATCAGAATTCCATTTCCTTATTTTACAATATCTAATTTATAACGTAATAATGAATCAGGAAACCCCAATATATACAAAGCATGTTTCATTGAGGATCCTCAACTAGTAAGATAGAAATGGTGGGAATGCAAATGCAAGCTGTCTCCAGACACTTTGCAGACCAAGACCTTGCACCCGCACCTCTCTCCTCTTTCTTCAGACCAGTAGCATCAGGCCTGGCTATCGGGCTTTCTACTAGCTCAGTGGCTCAGTAATTAGATTGCATATAATCCTTATTGGGGAGCAAAGAAAATACTTTGCTCACACTTGATCCTGAAAGGGGAGGAGGAAGACCGTGCTTCTAAAAAACAAACAAAAAAACCTTCCCCTATTCC
The DNA here is from genome assembly GCA_963574655.1 of Perodicticus potto. Taxonomy (NCBI): domain Eukaryota; kingdom Metazoa; phylum Chordata; class Mammalia; order Primates; family Lorisidae; genus Perodicticus; species Perodicticus potto. The sequence goes on along the minus strand of CAUYRH010153484.1, from coordinate 54,637 downwards.
CCCTTCATCCATAAGGTATACATTCTCCCAGAGGTATTCTCTTGTCTGATCTCTCATCTCCCTTTGATAGCAACAGATGTTCTGTTTCTGTTCTTAGGAAATTGTGCCCCCTCAGCAAACCCTGCAGGAAGAAAACTGAACACAGAGCTGGAGTTTCTCTGAAAGTAAAATGTGACTATACTGGCCTGAGCAAGAGCAAGATCCTGTCTGTACTAAAAAAAAATAAATAGGGCAGTGCCTGTGGCTCAGTCAGTAGGGTGCTGGCCCCATATACCTAGGGTGACAGGTTCAAACCCAGCCCCGGCTGAACTGCAACAAAAAATAGCCAGGCATTGTGGGGGGCACTTGTGGTCCCAGCTGCCTGGGAGGCTGAGGCAAGAGAATCGCCTAAGCCCAGGAGTTGGAGGTTGCTATGAGCTGTGTGATGCCACAGCACTCTACTGAGGACGATAAGGTGAGACTCTGTCTCTGCAAAAAAAAAAAAAAAAATAGTTCCTCCTCCTCCTCCTCCTCCTCCTCTTCCCCTACTGGCTTGTAGTCTTCCCTGTGTCATAATAAACCTATAATTTATTCTGAAAAAAAAAAAAATAGAAAAACCAGCCAGGCGTTGTGTCAGGCACCTGTAGTTCTAGCTACTTGGGAGGCTGAGGCAAGAGGATTGGTCAAACCCAGGAGTTCCAGGGTGCTGTGAGCTATGACACTATAGCATTCTACCCAGGGTGACAGACTGAAACTCTGTCCCAAAAAAAAAAAAAGTGACTATGATTGCTGGTAACCAGGAACCAGGAAAGATCTCATTTGGGCTTCATACCAGCAAGTTTACACACATCATTTCTTTCAATGCTATTTAATACTAGACTTTTGCTGTTTTGAAAAAATGAATCTTAAGACAAACTGCTTTGAAATCTCATAAGGAGTTCAAAAGAGGCTCAGCCCCTGTGGCTCAAAAGGCCAAGGGCGCCAGCCACGTACACCTGAGCTGGCAGGTTTGAATCCAGCCCAGGCCCGCCATACAACAATGACGGCTGCAATCAAAAAATGGCCGGGCGTTGTAGCGGGTGCCTGTAGTCCCAGCTACTTGAGAGGCGGAGGCAAGAGACTCGCTTGAGCCCAGGAATTGGAGGTTGCTGTGAGCTGTGATGCCACAGCACTCTATCCAGGGTGACAGCTTGAGGCTCTGTCTCAAAATAAATAAATAAATAAATAAATAAATAAATAAATAAATAAATAAATAAAAGAAATGGAGACTTTACAGCCTTAGTATTAACCTGGATGGAAGTGGAACATATTATTCTTAGTAAAGCATCACAAGAATGGAGAAGCATGAATCCCATGTACTCAATTTTGATATGGGGACAATCAATGACAATTAATGACACGGTAGGGGTGGGGGAAGGGGATAGTAGAGAGAGAAAGAATGAGGGAGGGGTGGGGAAAGGAAAAGCAGAGAGAGGGAAGGAGCGAGGGGGGTGGGGTCTTGGTGTGTGCCACACCTTTTGGGGGCAGAACACGATTGTAAGAGGGACTTTACCTAACAAATGCAATCAGTGTAACCTGGTTTCTTGTACCCTCAATGAATCCCCAACAACAACAAAAAAAATCTTTAGCTCAGGCAATCCACCCATTTCAGCCTCCCAGAGTGCTAGGATTACAAGTGTGAGTCACTGCACCCGGCCTTCTCTCCCATGTTTTTAAAAAATATTTTAATTTTTGATGTGTTATTTGAACTAAGTGCAACATCGTGTTTTATTAATATTTCTGCTGCTACTTCAGCGCGTATCCACAAAGAGTGAGGACAGTCTACATAACCACAGTACATTATCATGCTTGAGAAACTTAAAACTGTGTTAGTATCTCATATACATTTCATATTGAATTTTCTCTCATGGCTCAATAATGTCCCATAATAGCTTTTTCCCTCCTTTTTTAAAGATCTGGGATCCAGTCCAGGATCACATGCTGCATTTATTTGCTCAGTCTCTTTGGGTCTCTGTCCATTTTGGTCTCTTCTGACATGGACATTTTTTTTTTGAGGTCCAAGCCGATTGTGTTAATGCTATAATGACTTTAAATAACGATATTCAAAGTCTACGTGTGACCTTTGTCCTAGAAATGTAAAGTTTATTCATGCTGCCACCAAGTGGCGCTCTTGGTAGCCCGTGGTCCTCAAAAGCCCTTGTGACATTTAAGGCGAGCAAGCCTGTTTGGTTTTGATCACCTAAGGCTCTTATCCGGTAGCGCGTATGATGTGCCCAGGTGTTTGTAAAGGCATGTGGCGTCTTTTAGAGCGCCTGGGGTTCTTTGGTAGACCTGGGATGGCTCCCCAAATTGCACATGTCTAACAACTCCTGAGTGATTGCATGTTGCTGGCCTGCAGACCACATTTTAAATAGCAGTTTAGACAAGCCTATGAAGAAACATATCTGCTTACGATTAGGTGACTTCGTAAGTCTTTTTTTTTTTTTTTTTTTTTTTATACCGGGTCTTGCTCTGTTGCCCAGGCTAGAGTACAGTGGCATCATCATGGCTCACAGCAACCTCAAACTCTTGGGCTCAAGTGATCTCCTGCATCAGCTTCTCAAGTAGCTGGGACTACAGGTACCTGCCACAAGCTGCATCTCGCTCTTGCTCTGGTGGGGCTCAGATTCCTGCGTTCAGGTGATCCTCCCACCTTGGCCTTTCAGAGTGATAGGATTAACAAGCATGAGCCACCACACCCAGCCTATTCTTGTATCTTTTTTTTTTTTTCTTTTTGAGACAGAGTCTCACTTTATCACCCTTGGTAGAGTACTGTCACATCACAGCTCACAGCAACCTCAAACTCCTGGGCTCAAGCAATTCTCTTGCCTCAGCCTCCCAAGTAGCTGGGACTACAGGTGCTGGCCACAATGCCCGGCTATTTTTTTTAGAGATAGGGACGTGTTTCACTCTTGCTTGGGCTGGTCTCGAACCCGTGAGCTCAGGCAATCCACTTGCCTTGGCCTCTCAGAGTGCTAGGATTACAGGCATGAGGTACCTTGCCTGGCCTATTCTTATGTCTTAATCTGCAATGAAGCTGGTCTCATGCTCCCTTCTCCCTCCCTACACCCTAGCCCTTGTACTTATGCACAGGTCGCCTTGGTGCCAATTCTTCCCTCTGCCTGGACTGCTTCTCCTCAGATATCCTTCTGACTGGCTAACTACCTTAGTTTCCTCAAGTCTTAGCTCAAATCTCAGTTTTTTGTTCAGACTCCCCTGGGCTTCTTGTTAATCAGGATTCTGCTTTGGCAGACCTGGGGAGGGTCTCCAAATTCCACATATCTAACAACTGCTGAGCGATTGCATGTTGCTGGCCTGCCCACCACATTTTGAGTCGCAGGGGTTTGGACAAGGGTATGAAGAAACCTATCTGCTTGTAATTAGGTGACTTCTATTCTTGAGTACTGCCACCTGCCCAGCTCCTGCCCCAGTCCCCGCCTGCAGCCCTCCCCGCACCTGCTCTATTCGTCCTTCCTCCTACAGCCCTCTACACCTTCTCACTTACCATAACATCGACTTACTGGGTTTATTGATTATTTATGTCTCTCTCTGCTATAATCAAAGTTCCACAAAGAGAGGATCTCTGTCTGTTGTCTTCACTCACCCATTCCAAGCCCCTGGAACAGGGTCTGGCATGTGGTAGGTGCACAGGAAAGATTTGCTGAATGAATGAAGCCTAATGGGATAGATCTTCCAGATAACTAAGCCCAATCCCCTCATTGAGGTGATGATGAAATGAAGATGTTTCCAAGGTCACACAGACGGTGGGAGCATTGTTCCCATTCTTCTAAACGAATACAATGTAAAAGCTGGACAGTTTCTATCAGTTAATGTGTAATCGATAATTTCAATTTTTCTTATGTCTTTTCTCCAAAGGATCTGAAGCAGCTGACAAGAGGAAAGGTACCATGGGAGAGAACAATTAGGGCTCCAAATGGGAGAGATTCCGTCTAAAGGAAGAGGGAGTCCACAGAACAGGAACTCGACAGTGGTCAATTACTCTAATGGGCGCAGAATTTGGCTCTAAGTTCTTTGGCAGCTGAGGTTAAACAGGAAGCATGTGGGACTCCGTAATGTTCACTCTCTGAGCTAAGAAAGAGCTCTCAGGAGAGATTTACGGCCAGGAGGAATCTGGTACTGGAGAACTTGTAACATCCGTCGGGGCCCAAGCAGGATAATGTTTACAAAAGAAATCCCAATGTCATGGTTGAAGAAAATAATCCTTTTGTTTGCAAAGACTATATGTTGTTTTTTTGGTTTGTTTTTGTTTTTTAGGAGATAGGGTCTCTGTCTGTGGCCCAGGCTGAAGTGCAGTGGTACCATCATAGCTCATTCTAACCTCCAACTCCTGGGCTCAAATAATCCTGCTTCAGTCCACCAGGTAGCTGGGACTACAGGCACATACCACCATGCCTGTGTATTTTTTTCTTACTTTTTTTTAAGAGACAGGGTCTCACTATGTTTCCCAGGCTGGTCTTAAACTCCTCACCTGAAGTAATCCTCCTCCCTGGGCCTCCCAAAGTGCTGGGATTTCTATCAGTTAATGTGTATTCAGGTGTGAGCCACTGCACCTGAATATTAACCAATGTATTTTAATAAGTGTCAGTACATTTATTTTCTTATAAATCTTTTTGTCTGATACGCTTGTTTGTTTTGTTGTTGTTGTTTTTTGTTTTTTTTTTGAGACAGAGCCTCAAGCTGTCACCCTTGATAGAGTGCTGTGGCATCACAGCTCACAGCAACCCCCAATTCCTGGGTTCAAGCGAGTCTCCTGCCTCTGCTTCCCAAAGAGCTGGGACTGCAGGCGCCCGCCACAACGCCCGGCCATTTTTTGGTTGCAGCCGTCATTGTTGTTTGGCGGGCCTGGGCTGGTTTTGAACCCGCCAGCTCAGGTGTATGGGGCTGGCGCCTTAGCCCGTTGAGCTACAGGCGCCGAGCCAAGTTGTTGCTGTTTTTTTAAGATGGAGTCTCATTCTGTTGCCCTGGGGCTGAGGCCATGGTGTCATAGCTCACAGCGACCTCAAACTCTTTGGCTCAAGCAATTCTCTGTCCTCAGCCTCCTGAGTAGCTGGGACTACAGGCACCTGCCACAACGCCATCACCTCCTGCAAATCATCACCTCCCGCTATTTTTTTAGAGATGGGGTCTCGCTCTTGCTCAGGCCAGTGTCTGGGACACTTGTGACAAGTACATGTAGAAGTCCCGGCCATGTCTTCAACCGAGCACCGTACCCTGCCTGCCTCTGCCTGGAGATGGCGCACACACTGAATGTTCTCTCTTTACCTTCCACTTTGACAGCTTTTGCCTGTGAGAGTGGCCAGGACTTGAACTTGCAACACATCAGGTGGCCTCCGCCACCAACTGGTGCTGGGTTCTGCTCTGATCAAACCCCAGACTTTTGCCTGATTGGCCTGAATCCTGCTTCAACTATGTGGACCAGCTGCTTTCATCTGCATGGATTGTGTGTGCCATAGTCCTGCTGTGTGCAAAGCACAATGAGAAGGGCTACCACCTTTGAAGGCTTCGGTGAGCCTGCAGCAGGCTTCACAGAGCCGGGTTTTAACCTGTCAGTTATTTGTGGGCTCTTAATTCTTTGGGGTACCTGCTTGCCTTGGCATCTTCCCCTAGCCGTGGAACGTGTAGAACCTTGCATAAATCAGATGCCTGTGTTTTGTTGAATCATCTCTGATATGCAGAGGTGATGCCTTGGACTATTTGGAGTTATGCTGTGTTGATTTTCATTTTTTGAATCAAATATCACATCCCCACGAGCCATCACCTCCTGCAAATCAGCGAGAGGCACCTGTGTTGGTCTTGGCACAGGAGGTGCTGCGAGGGCAGGACTGGGGCATCCTAGTTCTCCAGCGTGCCGTGCACATGTGTGTGCGTGTGTCTGAACACGTGAACGTGTCTGTGTGTGCGCACTGTGTACACGTTTACCTGTGTGTGCTTGAGGACGAAGAACTCCACAGTCACATCACCCGAAGATGGTGATTCAAAACGACAAACCCTGAGATGAATACAGCAGACCAATGGATCCCAGCCTGTTCATGTGTAAACACTGTTTTTTAATTTTTCTTTCTTTCTTTTTTTTTTTTTTACTGTGTGTTGGGGGTGGTGCCTGTGGCTCAAGGAGTAGGGCGCCGGCCCCGTGTACCAGAGATGGCGGATTCAAACATGGCCCTGGCCAAAAACTGCAACAACAACAAAAAGTAAAAAATACTGTAGGTTGGTAAAAATATGTACCCGTGGGCTGGGTGCCATGGCTCATGCCTGTAATCCTAGCACTCTGGGAGACTGAGGCGGTTGGATTTGAGACTAGACTGAGCAAGATCAAGACCCCATCTCTAAAAGTAGCCAGGCGTTGTGGCAGGCGCCTGTATTCCCAGCTACTTGAGAGGCTGAGGCAAGAGAATCGCTTGAGCCCAAGAATTTGAAGTTGCTGTGAACTATGATGCCATTGCACTCTACTGAGGGTGACAAAGTGAGACTCTGTCTCAAAAAAAGAAGAAAATGTCCCCATGGAGTTGAGGACCTTTTGCAGTGACTACAAGTCCTTCAGTCTGGGGATCCACTTCCTGGGTAGACCTTTAACACCGGAAAGGGACGACTCCAATGAACATTTGGCATTCTAGCAACTTTGCCCCTCAACAAGCATGACTAAAAAAACATGACTTCTCTAAGCAAAGCATAACAAGCTCCAGAGACCACATCTTTCTGGTTCTGTAATACGTTCCCTGTACTTAGTACAGGATCTGGACCTTAATGTACTTAAGAAGAACTTGCAAACATACTCAGTAAGATGAGGCTGGCTGGCTCACTCACAGCTATGCTATTCATTCCTGCTTGCCAGCCTCAGAGAGCATGATTCAAAGTTTTATGTACAGGGCATTACTTATCAGCCCCAACTTGTCTGTGCAACAAACATCACATTTCTGCAATACCATTACATGAAATATAATCTACCTCTGAGCCCCCATTCTGCCAGGCTATTAGGAAAGTTAATGTTGGCCTCAGTTGGAAAATCTCTTTTTCTCTCTAGGGTTGCACAAGAATCTGGAAGGTTCATGTGGTTCCTAGAAAATAGGGGAAGGGCAAGGGGGTCTGGTTGTGGTCACCGCTCAAGATTCTTGTCATCTAGGTCCTCAAAAGGCAACTGGCTCCACTGGCTTCCAGCTACATGAGGCACATGAGATCTCTGCCATAGCTATAAGACCCATGCCCAAGGGTCCGGCCTCTCTGGGTGCCTGCTGAAGCCAGCCATTTCCCTGAGGGACCAGCTCCTGTCTGTGGGCAGGGAGTAAGTCCCTGCAGCTCACTCCTTCTAGTATTGGGGACTTCCATGGTCTGCTGTTCTACCTCTGCTATAAACTCCCTCAAGGTGACAGGCATACAAACTGGGCTTTTTGGAGGTGTGCTTGACGCCAGGAATGGGAAGGAGTCCAGGGTCAATTAACAACTTATGCTTCAGGAAGGAGAGCCTGCCTCTAATCTAAATCTTTGGGGTCATTCCTGAATAATCAAAACCTCAAATGCTAACCTTGCAAATGCCAGATGGTCTACTAAAGTGATCACAGTCAAAAGCTTCAGGATAAAAAGAAGAACTCTTGCCATCTTGTTCTTCTTAAATTAACTGCCAGAGACACCACCTGCAGACTAAACTTGTATTGGCCCAGGGACAGACACTTTTAATCAATGGCTGGTGGTGTGACAGGTCTTTCTAGAGATGCTGTTAGGTTCTGCCTTAGGGTCTGTCCTTGCTTTGGAAGGCCCCCAAATCCATTCTGTTCTATTTTTCTACAACCCAGCCCATGAAAGTCTCAGGAGGACAGTGGGAGATTTCTCATGTTGCAAATTCTGGCCCAAACAACTCAATCCCTACGGAGGGAGTCTTGGTGTACCAGAAACCAGCAGAACAGTTTCTGGCGCTAAACCAAACCCTCCCGTGCCAAGAGGTTCCAGGAAAACTAGCACATCCCAGGATTAGGAGGAAGTAATGCAGTAACTGGGGACTTTTTCCTAATGAGTCCAATAAATACTTGGAAAAATAATCTACCAAGGGTCAAATATATGTAGAAAACAACTTTGCAGCCTTTTGGAAGCTCCCACATGCCCCTGCCCTCCCTAGGGAGAGAAAACTGGAAAATACTCCATGCATTGGTTTTCAAAATGAAAAACCCAGGAATACAAAACTCATGGACAAATATAGGAAATCTATAAACTTTAGTTTTGTATTATGTCTAATTAATGGGAGGGAGAGAAAAGGAAAAGATGAACTGGTGGAGAAAAGGGAAGGGAAAGGAGGAAGCAGAGAAAGAATGAGAGATAAGAGTGAGGAAGAACCTTGAAGAAGGTCAGAGAAAGAAACACAATATTTCAGAGTCCCAGAGACACAAAGCACAAGAGAGCAAAGCACTATGACAGCTCATCAGCTGGTGAAGACTCAAAAGACATGCGATTACGTTCTTTGAAGGTACATCACTGTTGTCACACCTTCCTATTTACACGAGCTTCTTAGAAGCTTGAAGAGTCAGAGCTCCAAGGACATGAGCTCATCTTGTCCGATCCTTTCTGTAATTGGTTGAAGAATGTCCCCTCAAAATTCATGTCTGACTGGAACCACAGAACATGAGCTTATTTGGGAATATGTTCTTTGCAGATGTAATTCCTTAAGATGAGGTCATATTGGAGTAGGGTGGGTCCTAAATTCAATGCCCGGTATCTTTATTTACTTATTTTTTTTGAGACAGAATCTGTCTCTGTTATCCTGGGTAGAGTGCTATGGCATCATACTCACAGCAACCTCAAACTCTTGGGCTCAAACAATTCTCCTGCCTCAGCCTCCCAAGTAATTGGGACTACAGGTATCCACCATGATGCCTGGCTAGTTTTTCTACTTTTAGTAGAGATGGGGGTCTCACTCTTGCTCATGCTGGTCTTGAACTCCTGAGCTCAAGCAATCCACCCACCTTGGTCCCCAGAGTGCTAGGATTATAGGCGTGACCCACTGGCACCTGGCCAGTGGTTGGTGTCTTTTTAAGAAGGCCATGTGAAGGCACACACACACACACACACACACACACACACACACACACACATAGACATACACACACAGAAGAATGCTATGTGAAGACAGAGGCAGAAACTGGAGCGATGCAGCTATAAGCCAAGGAATGCTAGAAGAGGGGAAGAATGGGTCCTCCCTACAGCAGCATTTGGAGGATACATGGCATTGCTGACACCTTGGTTTCAGACTTACAGTGTCCTTAAGCCACCTAGCTTGTGGTAATTTGTTATGGCAGCCCTAGGAAACATATTTTCTTTGTAGGAGAGGAACCCTAGAACACGTGACACATTCAAGGTCACATAGTCAACTGGTGGCCAACCTGTATTCCAACTTTTATTGTTCTTTAAGAATTTTATTTGCAGCCAGGTGTGGTGGCTCTTGCCTGTAATCCTAGCACTCTAGGAGGCAGAGGTGGGTGGATTTCCTGAACTCAGGAGTTTGAGACCAGCCTGAGCAAAAACCAGACCTGTCTCTACTAAAAATACAAAAATGAGCCAGGCATTGTGGTGGACACCTGTAGTACCAGTTATTCAGGAAAGGCAAGAGGATCTCTTGAGCCCAAAAGTTTGAGGTTGCTGTGAGCTATGATGCCTTGGCACTCTGCCCAGGGCGACTGAGTGAGACTCTGTCCCAAAAAAGTTTTTTTTTTAAATACTTGCTTTTCAGGCTTGGCGCCTGTGGCTCAACGGGCTAAGGTGCCAGCCACATACACCTGAGCTGGTGGGTTCGAATCCATCCTGGGCCCGCCAAACAACAATGACGGCTGCAACCAAAAAATAGCTGGGTGTTGTGGCGGACGCCTGTAGTCCCAGCTACTTGGGAGGCAGAGGCAGGAGACTCACTGGAGCCCAGGAATTGGAGCTGTGATGAGGATTGAGCTGTGATGCCACAGCACTCTATCCAAGGTGACAGCTTGAGGCTCTGTCTCAAAAAAATATATATATATTTGCTTTTCAGTATTCTTCATCTATCTCAAAGCTTCTATTCCATTGCCATTCATTTTGAAATAAGGGTTCATTTCCTATATAAGTATGAAATCTATAAGAAGGGACAATTCAGGGTTTATAAATACTTCAGACTATGAGGTTTTTCAATAAATTTACTACCATTTCATTTGATATTCCAAAACATTCTAATAACTTATTACTTTTGTGAGATGAGTACCCCCTCTTGCAAGCATTGAAATCACCATTTGTTTCCTTATCCTGAGCAATTTTTATTTTTATTTTTTTGTAGAGACAGAGTCTCACTCTATCGTCCTCAGTAGAGTGTTGTGGCGTCACACAGGTCACAGCAACCTCCAACTCCTGGGCTTAGGCGATTCTCTTGCCTCAGCCTCCTGAGTAGCTGGGACTACAGGCACCTGCCACAACACCTGGCTCCTAAGCAATTTTTTAAAGGCAAGCCAAGTCCTGCTGGGGATATTAGATGTAAAACTATTGTTCAAGTAGACCCTTTGATGAGGAATGTGTTGACTACCATTTTGGAGTTTTTAATTGACATCATATGATATGAAGCATATGTAAGTTGTTAATTATTTAGAAATTCTTAATCCTTTTGTGGATTCTGTCTTTCTTTGAGAAATGGATAAAAGCTATAGATTCTCTCTCAGAAAATTGCTCATCTTATCAACTTTTGCACGTACTCTCAGGGAATTTCCAGACACCACACCCCCGGCCCACCCCCAGGTCAGGAACCTCTGCTGGGGAGACATGTCCTTCCAGTGGACGTGTTCATTTGGCAGGTGTGACGTTAGGCAAAGGCCAAATCCGGCTTCTGCTGCAGAGCTTTTCTTTCCAACATGCTGATGACACAGGGGGAGAGTCTTAAAGACCGCTTAGGAGCTGAGATGTTGCTGACCCGCTCTGTAAGCATCCCAGACAGAGTCAGGCTAAGGGGAGTCTGGCAGAAATTCCCAGAGGACAGCGGCAGCTTTTATTTATTTATTTATTTATTTATTTTGAGGCAGAGCCTCAAGCTCTCACCCTGGATAGAGTGCTGTGGCATCACAGCTCACAGCAACCTCCAACTCCTGGGCTCAAGCGAGTCTCCTGCCTCTGCCTCCCAAGTAGCTGGGACTATAGACGACCGCCACAACACCCGGCCATTTTTTGGTTGCAGCCGTCATTGTTGTTTGGCGGCCCAGGCTGGATTCAAACCTGCCAGCTCAGGTGTACGTGGCTGGCACCTTAGCCCGTTGAGCCACAGGCGCCGAGCCAGGGGCAGCTTTTTTTTTGAGACAGAGCCTCAAGCTGTCACCCTGGGTAGAGTGCCGTGGCATCACAGCTCACAGCAACCTCCAACTCCTGGGCTTAAGTGCTTCTCTTGCCTCAGCCTTCCAAGTAGCTGGGACTACAGGTGCCCGCCACAACACACGGCTACTTTGGGGTAACAGTTGTCATTGTTTGGCAGACGCAGGCTGGGTTCAAACCCGCCAGCTCTGGTGTCTGTGGCTGGCACCTTAGCTGCTTGAGCTACAGGCACCAAGCCAGGGGGCAGCTTTTTGAGAAGACGACCAACTGAGTCACAGGACTGATGGACACGTGGGGCAGACAAACTGCCCTCTGTGCTATTCCTTTAGGGTGCCATCCTCTCCCTGGCCTCGGGGCCCTTGTACCCTCTCTCCCCTTGTTTGCCAGGCTCTTTACTCTGCCTTTCCACCTGGTAACCTCTACCTGTGTGCAGGTCTTTTGTTAGACCAAACTTCTTCTTAGACTTTTCCTGGCCCCTAAAGTCTGTAAGCGCCTCCCACGTGCCCAACTATGCTTTTAATTTCCTAGCACAACACTAGTCACACGGCATTGTAAGTGGCGCTCTGCTCATCTTCAGCTCTACTGAATTACATGTTCCAAGAGGGCAAGGGCCACTCGGTTCCTACAGTCTTCCCATCTCGATACTCAGCACAGCACCAGAAACATGAGGCATGATGGGCACAAGCTTCTTGAGCAAACAAATGAATCCCTGAACGTGTCAGTGCAGGGTATCTCAACCCGGCCATTACTGGCATTTTGGATTTGATAACTCTTTGTGTGGAAGACTGTGCATCGTTAAGATGTTTAGCAGAATCCCCAGTTTCCACCAGGTGATGTCAGTAGCACCCCCACCTGGTGGTGACACTCAAAACGTCTCCAGACTCTACCCAATGACCAATGTGGGACAAAATTGCTGGGTTGAGAACCGCTGCTTTAGGGGGCGAATGTTGACATTTTGCCCCTCTTGAGTTTCAGTCAGGGAGTGAGTTCAGGTACTCATGAAAAGGGAGGCTGACCTTCCATGGCGCCTCAAAAGAGAGAAGAAATTGTACGATGTGAGGACACAGAGCGAATTCTGAGTCCCACGGCTGAGATAGCCTACTCTCCGGGAGTGGATGGTCTTGGGAGCTTCCGGATTTCATACTTTTTTTTTAAAGACAGAGTCTCACTCTGCCCCTGGGTAGAGTGCCGTGGTGCCATTGCTCACAGCAACCTCAAAATCTTGGGCTCCAGCGATTCCCTTGCCTCAGCTGGGACAACAGGCACCTGCCACACACCCAGCTAGTTTTAGAGATGGGGGTCTTGTTCTGTCTCAGGCTGGTCTCGAACTCCTGAACTGAGGTGATCCACCACCTTGGCCTCCCAGAATACAAGGATTACAGGCGTGAGCCATCATGCCCCTGCCCAGCTCACACACTTGCTTATGACAGCTGGTTAGGGAGGCTGAGGCCAGGGTCCTGGGTTTAGAGAGCTACTAAGGACCATCCCTGTGTGTGTGGTTTTCTCCTCAAAGACACAGGCACAGGGGAAAGCAATTTAAAACCCACACGTGCTCCATAAATAGGGCACTTGCCATAGGAAGAGGATCTTCACAGCTTCCGTGGCAATGGTCCTTCTCCGGAGGCGGCGAGGGACTGAGGAGTTGACACAGGGGCTCAGGCTCTCCCCAAACCATTGATACATCACACCTGAGGGTTGTCAGAGGGCTGTGGCTTCACTCTGAGCCCATGGCTCTGAGAACTTGGAAATCGTATGACATTTTTGTGATGCATCTGTGTGTGTGTGTTGGAGGGAGAGAGGAACCCATACCTTTCATATTTTCAAGAGTGTCAAAGACTTAAATGTTCAGAATCATTAATCGAATCTCATTTTAGAGATAAGGAAACAAGTTCAGAGGTTGAGAGGCTCCTTCACATGTCTTCGGTTTGACTCTGGCAGAGCTGGACGGACACCCAGCTCTCCCCTCTACCTTCTGGTCTGGCAGGGTTAGGCTCTCTGATAGAGGATCAGGCCTTGGGGCCAGTGAGGTCCAAGGGAGCTGGTAAGGACAGTTTCCAAGGCTTGGCAGAGGGCAGTGCTCCACCAGTAGGGCTGCCAAATAAATTACCAGGATGGTCTGTTATATTTAAAATTCAGAGACATTAATTTCTTAGTATAAGTATATCCCAAACATCACATGGGCCATACTTACACTAAAAGACTTGTCATTTATCTTAAATTCAAATTTAACTGGACATGTTGGATTTTTAATATTTTTATGTTTGCTAAATCTGACAATTACGTTGTGCCAGAGAGAGAGCCTAGTGGTCGTCAGCTGGGAAGCAGCCATGAAGCCATCAGTCAATGATCTTAATAACTCAGTGTTTGACCCTTGCACTATCCTGGCCCTGACTTCAAAAAAGACCACATAGGCCCTTGGCCTGTGTAGGGCTCAGTCTGCTCGTGAGACCTGCATGGTTCTCTCTGTGACTTCAGAGGCCAGAGGAGTCCTCAGCACTGCAGATATTCTATTTGTATGTGTGCTCTTGGAATATGACATTTCACAGATCGGTGACGAGTAAAGATCAAATTTATTTAATACAACACCCTTCAGGGTCCCTGCTGCTGTGTCACCGAGGAGAACAGGGAACATGATTTTGGTTAGGTATGGTGTTCACTGTTGAAATTCCACAGCAAAATAGCCACAGCCCCTCTCCCAGCCACTTGAGATACTGTCAGAAACACCTTCAGACCTCTTTTTCTTCAGCAAGGAATAAATTAAAAAAAAATTAGTAAGAAAAATATGTACTTCATTTTTCTATTAAAAATAATATTTGCTGTAGGGCTGTAGGCAACCATCCTCCTGACCCTCAGCCTTCAGCATGGTGGAGGACAAGAAAGGGCATAGCAAGACAGCTCAGGGACATCTGTGCTCATTCCACTGTCACTTTGTGCATTGCCCAAATGAACCCCCTCCAAGGAGTTGCACCCAAGCAGCTCTGTTCTCCCACTTGTGGTGGGGGTGAGGTCATGGAGGGGTCAGGGTGAAGTTGTCTGGTCAGTGTGTGTACTCCCAAAGGACAAGGACTACCCTGACCTATAGGTCTTTGAAGGACCAAAGGAAAAAGAAAATATTAGCCCCTAAACCAGGCCATTTGCTAGAAGAGATTGACTACAAAATAAAAATCGGTGTCTTTGTATGAGGGCACAAGGAAAGGGTCTTTATCTCTGTATAAGACAACATATTCAAGTTTCAAAATATCCCAATGGCCTGTTTACCCTGAACCTCCTCTGCTCTTCCAAATGCTCTTCCAAAGTTGATGAAAGGAGGGCCATGTGGGAAATTAAACAGCCCCCCCCATATCTCTTTATACCCAACATTAATGCAGCAGGATGCATTTAAGAACTGGTGGCTTGGCCTGAGAAATCGCTATGTTTGGTGGGAGCAGGGCAGGCTCATAAATAAGTGCGCAGAAGTCTTGGCAGGCAGGGATCATCTGCTCTTCTCAGAACCCGGCCATCCTCCCAGGAGCGAGTGTCTTCCCTCGCTGTCTAAGTTTCATCAAGGGAGCCTTCCGTTCTCTGCAGTGACAAGAGACAAGACAAGCTATGGCCATTGCCTAAGGATTGAGATCGCCTGGTAGAAAGAAATGCAAAATGGCAGATAGCACTTTTCAAAAGAACTGCAGAGCTCGGCTGTCACCTGCTGGTCCTTTACCCTCTGGGGACACAGCTCCTGGCCAGGGGCATTTCTCCTTCTCTTGTGCCTTCTCTCCAGGGCCTATAAGCCTCTATCCCTATTTCATTTTGCACATCAGTCCGTCAGGTAACTTCACCACATGCTCACGTGCACCCAGCATGGTGTCACATGTGTGCTCCACTTCCCCACACAGGAATAAGAGACCTGGCTTACAGCTTCGGTTCTTCCTCTAAATAACAGGAGATGTGCCTCTTGAGGACTATTTTTTTTAATTTTAAGAATAAAAGGTGGGTGGCGCCTGTAGCTCAAGTGACTAGGGCGCCAGCCACATACACCAGAGTTGGCGGGTTCGAATCCGGCCCAGGCCTGCCAAACAACAATGACAACTACAACCAAAAAATAGCTGGGCATCATGGTGGGCGCCTGTAGTCCCAGCTACTCAGGAGGCTGAGGCAAGAGAATCACCTATACCCAGGAATTAGAGGTTGCTGTGAGCTGTGTGATGCCACGGCACTCTACCAAGGGCGACAAAACGAGACTCTATCTCAAAAAAAAAAAAAAAAAAAAAGGAAAAAAAGAAAGAAAGAAAAGAAAGGATGGACAAATATCATATGATTCCACTTATAGTGTATCTAGAATGGCCAAATTCACAGAGACCGAAAGTAGAACAATAGCTTCTGGCAGGTGGTAGGAGAGGCAACGGGGTGGGGATGGGGAATCATTGTTCAATTGATACAGCGTTTCTGTTTGGCACGATGAAAAAATTCTAGAGACGAGAGTACTGATGGGTGCATTGAGGTTAAGCTCATAGCCAACTCCTGGGCTCAAGCAATCCTGTAGCTGGCACTATAGGCACCCACCATGACACCCAGATAATTTTTTCTACTTTTAGTAAAAATGGGGTCTCCACTCTTGCTCAGGCTGGTCACAGACTCCTGAGCTCAAGGGATCCTCCTACTTCAGCCTCCCAGAGTGCTAAGATTACAGGTGTGAGCCACCACGTCTGGCCAAGACTTGACTTCTTGTATCGTGGACAGAGGCCAGGGAGTCTGAGCCTTGAGGCCCATTCCTCACTCTGCTATTAGCCATCTATGTGAGCACAAGACACCCTGCTGCAGGTAGAAGGCAGGGGCAGTAGAAGATGTGGGATGACTCAGAGGCTGGGGAACACCATGGTGGGGCTGGTCGGCTTCCTCAGGGTGAGCTGAGATAGTGTCTCCATTTCATTCTGGCCCTGCTAGGTCTGACGACCCTTAGGAACAGGATGCAGGGCCAAGGCGCCCCAACTAGAAGTCTAAGGCCTGGATTCCTCCTTTGCCAGGAGAGACACATGCAACTGAGCCAAGAAAGCTGTGTTAGCCCCAGAAGGCTGGAGGCCTGCCATCCTTGGCAGCCACCTTTGTCCCATTTCCTCTCCTCTGCCTGGAGGAGGGAGACATGACTCTAGAGTCCAGGCTTTCTGCAGGCCCCAGACCAAGTCCCTCCCCAGACACCTCCCCTCTGCCTCTCTGGAAGCAGCCAGTGCTCAGGGCACTGCTACCGAACCAACTCTACAGACAGGAAGGGCTGGGCCACCGTCAGCAGGGCCTTGGGTGTTTTGAAGTAAAGGTTAATGTCCTCATATCCAAGGCCTGGGCTGGCTGTGCTTAAATTGGAGGCCAGCTGCCAGCTACCAGCTACCCAAGTACAGCTGTGAGACGGCCCTGCTTTTGGACAGAACAGGGTATGGACCCTCCTTGAGGTCATTTTGCTTCCAATACCCCCCGGGATCTCTCTAATTCCTGCTTCCAGAAAGTACCTTTATGACACTTATAATAAACCAGGTTAGTGCCAGGTGCTGGTTCAATCCTTGCCACAACTGCGTGAGGGAATTTTATGATTCCCAGTTTACAGATGAGGAAGCAGCAGACCTGAGAGGTTAAGAAATCTGCCCTGGCTAGGAAGCGGCAAGTCACGTTTAACAAGGGTTTCTGATTCCTAAGTCCAAGCTGGGCCTTGGCTGAGTCCTATGTTGGGTGAGCCTCCACTACATTCTCCACGTGTGGCAGGTGCCCCTTAGGGCCAAATGATGTCAACTCCCCCATCCACATCTGCTATTGTCCAAGTGTTTGCTGCGAAGACCTTTAAAGTGGGTAAACAACTGGCTTTCACATGGTAGTTTGCAGATGCAAAGTTTCTCATTCTAGAAGTTCTAGTAGGGGCCAACATGGTAGCTATAATACTAGCACTCTGGGAGGCCAAGGTGGGAGGATCCCTTGAGCTCAGGAGTTCAAGACCAGCCTGAGCAAGGCCAACACCCTGTCTCTACTGAAAACAGTAAAATTAGTCTGGTATTGTGGCAGGCACCTGTAGTCCCAGCTACTTGGGAGACTGAGGCAGGAAGATCGCTTGAGCCCTAGAGTTAGAGGTTGCTGTGAGCTAGGCTGAGGCCATGGCACTTGAGCCTGGGCAACAGAGTGACTCAGTCTCAAAAGGAAAAAAAAAAAAAGAAAGAGAGAGAGAAAGAAAATTCTAGTAGGGAGATGTTACTATTGCTATTATCCTCCTCGTCTTCTTCCTCTCCATTTTATAGATGAGGGAACTTAGGCTTGAGGAAGACGAGACCACCCAAAAGATGGCTGGAAGTCACTCTGCCATCTTCTAAGAAGGAGCCACTGAAGCCCAGCAGTCAGCTGGCCCCGGGGAAGGAAGGAGGTGAGCTGTAACTGACAACTGTCTTTTTTTCCGTGACAAGCCAGGGTTCTCTCCAAGGCCCCTAGACCCTTGCAGGTCCAGATCACCCCTTTAAGGACAGGGTGTTCTCTTTCACATTATCTGTCTGCGTGGGCCACAAACACAATTTATAAACAAGGTAAAAATGGCAGAGGAAAAATGAAGTCAGAATGTGCTATTGAAGCAAGTCAAACAATACCAAATTAGTATTTGGCTAAGTGGCTATCTCATTGTTAAGATATTTCCTCCAATATGTTTTCAGAGGCAGCGGCCATTAAACAAGTGGAATGATTGCCAGGTTTGATTTCAGGAAGGAAATCCCCTCCCATTTCCCTGCTGGGCAATTCAATTAATCTACTCTTAACCCACACCAGTGGATTATGAGGGAAACTGTATCTGCTTTTTTTTTAAAACAAAATCCATTTGCTTAAAGTTCAAAATTCCTGTCCCAACAGCTGGGACTCCTATGCTCCCACTAAAAGGGCTTCATTATTTGGGAGGTGGAGGCAGAAGCAGCCATGGTGAGCTCTCAGGAGTATCCTAGAAGCAGAAACTGCCAGACCCATTTGTTAGCTTTTGGAGAAAAAGAAAGTTCTGCCTGGTCTGGAGCTCAGAGCTTTTGACCTGAGAGACCCTCTCTCTGGATGGCAGACAAAGTAACTAAGTTGGTCCTGAAGAGTGCTGATTCTCCTTAGCCGCAGATTTGCATTGGTGGACACTGCCATGTTTTACTAGTGGGAGAACAAGTTTTTATCTGGTCCTACACTGCCTACAAAGCAGAGTTCTTACTTTCTACTCTCTCAAAGCCTTATTGGTGGGACAGTGACTTGATTTCTTTTTTTTTTTTTCCGAGACAGAGTCTTCTCTGTTGCCCAGGCTTGACTGCTGTGGCATTGGGGCTAGCTCATAGCAAACTCCTGGGCTCAAGCAATCCTGTAGCTGGCCCTATAGGCACCCACCATGACACCCTGGTACACTTTTCTACTTTTAGTAAAAATGGGGTTTCCGCTCTTGCTCAGGCTGGTCACAAACTCCTGAGCTCAAGGGATCCTCCTGCCTCAGCCTCCCAGAGTGCTAAGATTACAGGTGTGCAGCTCGGCGCCTGTGGCTCAACGGGCTAGGGCACCAGCCACGTACACCTGAGCTGGCGGGTTTGAATCCAGCCTGGGCCTGCCAAACAACAATGACGGCTGCAACCAAAAAATGGCCAGGCGTTGTGGCGGGCGCCTGTAGTCCCAGCTACTTGTGGAGGAAAGGCAAGAGACTCACTTGAGCCCAGGAATTGGAGGTTGTTGTGATGCCATGGCACTCTATCCAGGGTGACAGCTTGAGGCTCTGTCTCAAAAAAAGGTGTGAGCCACCACGTCTGGCCAAGACTTGACTTCTTGTATCATGGACAGAGGCCTGGCCAGGGAGTCTGAGCCTTGAGGCCCATTCCTCACTCTGCTATTAGCCATCTGGGTGCCCCCAGGCAAGCTGTTCTACCAAGGCAGCCTTTCATTTCCTCATCTATAAATTGCGCTCCCTGCCCTTGTAAGGCAATTTTCTGTGCTTTCAGGAGTTAGAGTGGTCTAGGCTAGGAAAAAAACCATTCATTTCATTCCTCTTTTCCTTAAATTGATAGCTTTCCTCCATAAAAAAGAATGTCCGTGGCTTCCTGTCCGTCAGAGGCATAATGAGCTCTGTTTTACAAGAGCTCAGATGAGGGCAAAACAAAGGAAGCCAGGGGCCCACGGGAAGGGCCACCAGAAATCTTGCTGAAAGTTCTTCCCAGACCTCAAAGATGACATTTATGAGGCAAAATCCTCATTTCTCAAGACATTAGCTGCCCAGTTAACTCCTGCATTGCTGGGTGGCTCTCATAAAGGTCAGGAGTTGGGAAGACAGCAGTAGATGTGTCTTTACAATGTTTGAACTTGGGGCTCTGTGCCCTTCTTAAACCCTTCCTTCTGCCAAAGCCCTACTTCCTAAATCTGCTATTTCCTACGGAATGAAACCTCTAAACAAGGTGAGGCATTTGTGTCCTTCACATTTGAGGCCTGACTTACCTTTCCCCTATCACTGGTCCCTGTCATCCTTTTGTTCTCCTGTTTTAAGCTGCTAGAAACTGGTCAGCCCCCATTCTTTTGCACCTGCTGTTCTACCTCGATGCTGCTATAATCTGATTCATTCTTCATGGCCTATCCGAATGACCCCTCTTTGGGGAAGAGTCCACTAGCCAGGTCTCTCTTCTGTGCTCCCGTAGGCTTGAGTGCAACTGTCATCACTCTGCTTTATGATCAGTGACCACAGTCTAATTCCCTCATTAGACGGAGGATGAACTCCTGGGCTTAACGATCTTGAGCGGCTCCCAACGCCTGGCATCTAGTGTGGAAGGTAACTGGCTCGCTGATCTGAAATGAGCAGTCAGGGGCTCTGATACGCCAAGTGTGCCCCCCGAGACTGCCTCACTTCCTGAGACCAGACCCTAGCTTTAAGAAAATTTCTGCTTTGCTCATTGGGTACTAGATGCCCTAGATTCTGGTTCGGCAGGACGATTTCCAGGCTCTCCCTTTATATGGTGATGAGATGCAATGATGGGAACAGCAGGAGAGAATATTTGAAATCAGAACTGGCCCAGGCTTGTCAGAGGAGCCCAACACTCCTGGTCTAATACAGACTAAGTGAGTGTGGGGAAGGGGAGGAGAATTAGTAGACTGCAGAATCAGAATGAGTCTAGAAAGATTCCATTTTTCAATGGAGCACTTTTAAAAATAATGCATATGAAACATGTACTTACAGAATTTCTGTTTTCCATGGAATCTGTAAAACAAAGGATAACATGGTAGTGAGCAAGGCAAGGAACACAGTTTAGCTCCCTACCAACATCTCAGGGACCAGAGCGGGGTGAGGAACAGGGGACAGGGCAGAGGCAGGGATGCCAGGACCACAGGGAAGCTTGCTGCTCAGGTTTATGGCCCATTTGTCACAGCTTCCCTGGGACCTTCTAGCTCCATGTGGCAAGCACATCCTGGCACCTCATCTGACATTTTATTTTATTATTATTTTTCTTTTTTTGAGACAGAGTCTTACTTTGTCACCCTTGGTAGAGTGCTGTGGCATTTATAGTTCACAGCAACCTCAGACTTTTGAACTCAGGTGATCCTCTTGCCTCAACCTCCCAAGTAGCTGGAACTACAGGGGCCCACCACTATGCCCGGCTATTTTTAAAGACAGGGTTTTGGTGTGGCTCAGGCTGGTCTTGAACTCGTGAGCTCAATAAATCCACCCACCTCGGCCTTCCAGAGTGCTAGGATTACAGATGTGAGCCACTGCACTGGCCTTCATTTAACATTTTAAACCATTAAAAAAAAAAAATAGTAGCAATTTCCTTTGTTTTTTAAGGAAAAAAATAAAAAACTATGGGAAAATAGACATTAGCAGATAAAAATTATCTCTGGTCCCACTTTCCAAATCCTGTTGATACTTTTCTTTCCAGTCATTTTCTACTATGAAACTCCATTTGGGGGAGATGGAAGAACAGTTATAATCGCATAGCATATGACATTTTTTATCCTACCTTTTTCACATAACATGACTTTGCAAACATTTTCTCGTAACTTCTTACACATAATTGTTAAAGTGGCTGCATGATAATTGTTAAATGGATGTGCGACTGTTCACTTCCCCAGTGCCTTACTTTAAACATTCAGGTTCTTTCCAAGCTTTGCTATTTTAAATAATACCATTAGTAGCGTCTCTGGGAATAAAGCCATTCTCATATTTCATACTGTTTTGTCTGCCCTTTCCCGGGAGTGAGATCACAAAGCGGGGGTATAAACATTGCCAACGCTCTTAGCACTAACGGCCAAAGTGTCTGAAGGGCAGAGCTACCGGCTCCTTTGCCCCGCCCCTTGGGGGGTCTTATCTCAACTGTCTGAAGCCCATCCTATCTTCTTGCCAGAATGCATGCCCGGTGTGGCTGGCCCTGCCCTGCCAGGGTGCAATTGTGCAAAGGGCCCTGGCTACATGTCAGGAAGAGGAGAGGAGAGTGAGGATGAGAAAAGCCAGTGAGAACAGGAAGCTCTGTGGTGGGGGGCGTGGTCTCTGCCAGCGTTCCTTGGAGTTGGTCTCCATCGCAAGGGGCAAGAAGGGGTATGACTTGCCCCTTGGGACAGGACCAGGCCCCCACCACTAGCAGAGTTTCTGAATGGTCAGTGGCCCACAGGTTGGGGCAGAGTCCCCAAACAACCTTCTGTGAACATAGACCTCAAGACAGACAGAGAAGCCACAGGGACCTCAGTGCTGCCCAGGAAGACCCTGCAAGAAGGCGGGGGTGTCAGGATGGTTGCTGTTCTGGAAGGTGGTAGAGGTAAGGGGGGAGGGCCATGACCTCTCCCTAAGTCCTCAGTCTCACTCGAGGGAACCATGCCAAGGGACCTTGGTTTGTACCCAGCCCCAAGCTCAAACCAAGTCCCTCCTGTGCCTTGGGCAGGCGCAGGGCCCATCTGTCACAGCAAGAGTCACAACCCTTCTGCTTCTCTAATTTAAAAATATCCTGTTCCCATAAATCCACCTCCCCCTAACACCCTGTCTTATCACAACTCCATTGTGCCTCCCCTCTAGAGGGAACAGTGCCAGAAGTTCTTAAGGGGCCCCCTCTTCTGTCCTGGCTGGGCCAGAGGCAGGCGTCAACAGCCAAATGACGAATCAGGCCAGCCGCGAAGTCAAGCCATTGTGTCAACTTCCACACATTGAGTGAAGCTATGGGCTTCAAATGTGACCCCCCACCCCAAATGTTACCTGGGAGGAGCCAAAGGACCCCATGCTTCCGATACCCCCATAGTCCCACAGGCCCTGGAACCAGACCAAGTGGGAAAGAGCCATAAGTCTGTTCCCCAAAAAAGGACATGGGGACAGGACTGATGGGACACCAAGTCTGTGCCCACTTGTAGTTTTTCTTTCTTTTTGGTGCTACAGCAGCCGCTACAGAGGTCGAGTTTGGGGGAAGGAGGTGTCACCCACCTTTCCATGCAGTCTTTTTTTACTATCTTGCATGCTGAAGTAGGAAACGCCACCCTGGGGGCAGGGTTGGTGGTGCTTGCTGGCCTGGCTGGCCCTGGGCCTCGCCGGATGTGTGGGGACTGACCCTCAAGGGCTCCTCTCTTCTTCCCAGAGGGGGACTGGGCACAGAGCCCTCCTCTGCTTTGGTTCTTTCTTGGTGACTCCTTCCTGTCCTGGCTACTCTCAGCCCACCCACTGTTGTCATACGTAGTGGCAGGGAAGCTGTGAGGAGCAGGGGTTTCTGCCTCCTTAAGAAACATCCTGGCAGTCTGAATTCCAAGTAAGGAGAAAGTGGAAGGTGGAACTGGGTAAGCAGATACCCTGATGGGGAGGTGGCCGCTTTGACTCAATAGCCATGGCTAGTGCCCGTGGCAAGACTTGGCGTCTCTTTCCGGGCCAGTTGTCAGGTGGGAAGTGCCCCAGGTCACCTCCCAAGGTGGGGCACAGGGCGAGTAAGAGCTGCTGCCTGGACAGAGGAAAATCAGCTCTCCCATTGATGGGGGTCACAGGAGGTGAATTTCTCGATGCCAGGATTTCTCAGCATTGGCTCTGTTGATATTTTGGGCTGGGTGGTGTTTCATGGTGGGGGAAGAGGGCTGTCCTATGCACAACAGGATGTCTCGAAGCATCCTGGGCCTCTACCCACTAGGTGCAGCCACGTTCCCCTCCCCCTCCACCAAGTTATGACAACCAGAATGTCATACTTAATGCCCCTGAGCTGGACACTTCAGAGGGTTAAAATGATTGTAGGTTGTGTGTGTGTTACCCAATTTTTTTTGAGACAGAGTCTCTCTATGTCACCCTGGGTAGAGTGCCGTGGCGTCACAGCTCATAGCAACCTCAAACTCTTGTGTTATAGTTGCCATTGTACTTTAACAGGCCTGGGGCTGGATTTGAATTTGGCAACTGCAACCAAAAAATAACAAAACATAACAAAATAACAAAAACATAAAGCTGGGCATTATGGTGGGTGCCTGTAGTCCCAGCTACTTGGAAGGCTGAGACAAAAGAATCGCTTAAGCCCAAGAGTTTGAGGTTGCTGTGAGCTGTGATGGCATAGCACTCTACCCAGGGTGACAGCTTGAGACTCTGTTTCAAAAACAAACAAACAAAAAGAGTAAAAAGTGGGCCAGGTGTGATGGCTCACGTCTGTAATCCTGGCAGTTTGGGAAGCCAAGTTGGGTGAATCCCTTGAGATCAGGAGTTCAAGACCAGTCTGAGCAAGAGCCAAACCCGTCTCTACTAAAAACAGAAAAATTAGCCAGGCATTGTACTAGGAGCCTAAGTCCCAGATGCTCGGGAGGCTGAGGCAGGAGGATTGCTTGAGCCCAGGAAGTTTGAGATTGCTGTGAGCTAGGCTTATGCAGTAACACTGAAGCCTGGGTGACAGAATGAGACTCTGTCTCAACAACTACAACACCACCACCACCACCAGAAAAGCCCCGTGTAACCTATGAGGATCTTGGCCTCACACACAGGGAGTGCTCACTAAACGTTAGCTTTAACCATGACAGAGGAGGGAGGTACTCTCCCAACCTAGACAATCAGAGTGTGAGGAGGAGAGAAAAATCAACATGGAATAAAAGAAATTTGCAGTTTTTAGAGGTAGAATAGTACCCAGAGCCAAGAGTTGCTGAAGAACTTGGCAGTGATGAAGAATTTGGGAATGGTTAGGGGGATGCATCAGCAGTGATGATGGTTACAAACTCTGGGGGGCTGTTCTTACCACACGGAGGTATGAGTAAGGGATGAGTGTGGGAGAAGCCTGGGGGGGTGGATCACCAGGGGCTGAAGCATCTGGCTCCTTGGAGAATCACCCAGCTTCCCCCAGGCATAGAGGGGACCTCCCTTTCTGATTTTATGTAAAGTGTGGAAGAAAAGAGATTTCTAAAAGATGGTTTCTGTTAAGGAAGTCCCAGGGAATTAAGGAGCAAAAATCCTCAAAAGAGGGAGGGAAAAAAAAAAGAAAAAGAAAGAAAAGGAATCAGTTCTGGCCCCTGGGCTCCTCTCCCTGAGCAGCAGCTGAGAGGAAATACTTGGAAACAGGAAACTCCTCAGCTTCCAGGATGGGGTGCCTTTAGGTGAGTGAAGTCACTGGATTCAGGCAGCTACAACTCCCCAGGCTCTGCTCTCTCTACCCTCAGCCCCTGGGTGGGATAAAGACCTGCCAGGGTCTCTACTAGGCTGCCTGGTTAGAGACCAGATTATAGAGGGACCTGGGCCCTAAGTCCCAGCATCACAGGGGTGACCTGGCAACACCCCAGCCTAGGAGTTGGAGACCATTCTAGTCTCGACTTGGGCAAGGCATTGAATACTCTAGGGCTCAAGTTCCTCCTGGGTTTTTAAACGAACATTGACTGAATGCTCACCATATGGTGGGGATAATACACTGACTACTTGGGAAAATTAGCACCAACTCCCATGATCCTCTTATCCCCCTTTTTCATTTAATACCCTTCCCATTTAATAGTTGAAAATACTGAGTCCCAGAGGGGTAAGAAAGACATCTTAGTCAAAGTCACACAGCTGGTAAACAGCAGCCCCAGAACAGGGGCTGGGATGTCTCCCGACAAAGCCAGGGCTTTTTACTACCTCGACTCCCTGCAAGAGCAGGTTGTCCAATGCTTATGGTTTCAGCCTGAGGGAGCTGTCGGGTTCCAACACCCTGGGACTGACTGAGTGATCCAGAACCAGCCTGGGGACCCTGAGAGAACCCAGTTGAACAGCTCACTGCCCTAAAGCAGATATAGAAAGTCAGAAGGTGCTACCCCCAAACACACCACTTTGGCCTAAGGACTATTTTGAGCTGGAGGCAAATGAAAATCAACAGATGCAGAAAGAAGCCTTCCCGGAGCTTCCTGAGCCGACTAGGAGCAGGAACTGCTGAGACGCGAGAGCTACCACAAATCCCCCTTCTGGGAAGTTTTCTGGCCCTGAAGACAGAATGTCCGCATCAAGATGGACCTGCACAAACAAACCTCCCTTGATTAGTTTTCCCGCAGCTTGGGACCCTTGGAATCCTAAAACCACTTTTCCTTTGTCTATTAAGATGCTCTGTAGATCCCAGCTTATCACCACCCCTTGGAGTCACTCATCTCTTTTTTTTTTTATTTTTGAGATAGAGTCTCAAGCTGTCACCCTGGGTGGAGTTCCATGGCATCACAACTCACAGCAACCTCTTGGGCTTAAGCAATTCTCTTGCCTCAGCCTCCCAAGTAGCTGGGACTACAAGCGCCCACCGCAACACCCGGCTATTTTTTTTTGGTTGCAGTTGTCATTGTTGTTTTAGCTGGCCTGGGCTGAGTTCCAACTCTCCAGCCTCAGTGTATGTGACCGGTGCCCTACCCACTGAGCTACGGGAGCCGCCAGGAGTCACTCATCCTTGAGGTCTCTCCTGCATGATGAAGGCTGCACAACTTTTTTTTTTTTGTTTTTTTTTTTGAGACAGAGCCTCAAGCTTTCACCCTGGATAGAGTGCTGTCGCATCACAGCTCACAGCAACCTCCAATTCCTGGGCTCAAGAGAGTCTCCTGCCTCCGCCTCCCAAGTAGCTGGGACTATAGGCACCCGCCACAACGCCCGGCCATTTTTTGGTTGCAGCTGTCATTGTTGTTTGGCGGGCCCGGGCTGGATTCGAACCCGCTAGCTCAGGTGTATGTGGCTGGCACCTTAGCCCGTTGAGCCACAGGCGCCGAGCCGAAGACTGCACATCTTAAGAAACTCTTTATTCTTTCACTTGTCTAACGTGCCGAGCCCCAGAGTCAGAGAACCTAAGACAGGACAGGAAAAAAATCTGTTTTTCCCTCCTACCCAGACTCTTTGGAATCCACACTAGGGTAGCCTTCACCAGCTGTAAACGTGCCTCCCCGGGTAGCCTCAGGTGACAGCAGACCCCAAGGCCTCAAGGCAGAGGTGGCGAGGTCTCCTGTGGTCCCCACATTCCCCCAGTTTTCCTTCCCCAAACCGAAGACAGAGGAGCCTAGTGACTGGAGCCTGCAGTGTGGCTCCAGAACAGCCGGTTCTCAGGGGCTTGCTGTGTGATCTCGGGCACACAAACAGGCCAAGGCGTCTTAACCTTTCTGTACCTCGGTATTCTCATCTCTAAAACAGAATGTATTGTGAAGGTTGACAGAGATGATGTGCCCAGACTGCTTTAGCACATACAGTAAAGTGCTCCCGAAAAATGAACATAACCAAAGCAATTGAAAGCAAACTCTCCAGCACTGACCCAAGGATGTGGTCTCATGGGCCACCGCAAAAGCAGAAGGGACACTTTTGCACAATTCCTCAATGGGACCAACCTTGAACTCTACTTCACTCTGTGTTACACCAGAAGAAGAAAGCCTATTTACATATTTCCAAATGTGTGTTTCGCTAGCTCTGAATATATACAGATTGCAAAATGAGGTACTTGAGCCAAAAATTCTTTAGGAACTGGTTTATAAAAATCATTCAATCAGTGTTAAGTTCCACAAGCAGCTGAGTTTCTGCTCTACTTATGCATATACTGATTTTTGAAAAAAATAAATGGAGGCGAAATCACTATTTCAGATCATCAAACGATTCCTTTAAAACAGTGCTTCTCAAATGTCGGCAACATCAGAAATATCTGAGAGCTTGTTGACTTCAGATTCTAGAGATTCTGATTCTGTGCGCCTGGGCTTGGGATTGCTGCTGCCACGAGGTTTTTTCAGGGCAGCAGGAAAGAGTGAGCTAACAACTCTGGTGTGAGAGGTGATCTTTTCGGGTTTCTTTGCTGCTAGCTTTTCTAGGTCCACCCTCCAGGCTGGGCAGTTGGGGACCCTCACTCACCGCGGTTGGCTTTCCGGATTTCGCTGTACACCGTCTCTGTGCCCTTTGTTCCCAGTGCTGGAAAAGGACAGAGCACAGGTCAGTAGCTGCCTCCAGACACTGTCAAAGCAGGGAAAGACCAGAGGCTCTGTAGGCAAGGCCTGCCCCCCTACTCCCAGCCCACCGGCGCCCATGACCAGAAGCCCCTGGAGACCTTGTCATTTCTTGACTTTAGAAGACTCTGTGCAAATGGACCAAGGGATTGAAAAAAAAAAAAGACTCTGGCTTAACCAGGGTCACTCTTGATCTAGAAGTAGAAGGTCAACAGGTCACTGTGGGGCTGGGCCACCTGCTCCAGAGGAACCCTGGGCCTGAGGGGTCAAAAGTGGAGCACAGGCCTCCTGCCAGCCTCAGGGAGGCTGCCACGGTGACCTGTGTCTAGCTCTTCCAGGCCCCTCCCAGCAGGGCTCAGCTGTGCCTTCCCAGCCACCTCAGAGATCTGAGGCCTGGGTTAGAGCCGGGACGTCATTAGTGACCCTAGGGATCAGCGGGGATAAGAAGCATGTGCAGGGCTGGACGCACCTGCTGGCTTCCTGCAGTGCTTGGGCTCCCTGTGGGTCCTGACCACATCCGTCTGGACTGGGCCCTGCTGCAGGATTTTTTTTTTCTTTGAGACAGAGTCTGTCTCTGTCACCCTGGTAGAGTGCTGTGGCATCATAGCTCACAGCAACCTCAAACTCTCAGGTTCAAGTGATCCTCTTGCCTCATTCTCCTGAGTAGCTAGGACTACAGGCGTGTGCCACTACGCTTTACTAGTTTTTCTATTTTTAGTAGAGACAGGGTCTTGCTCTTGCTCAGGATGGTCTTGAACTCCTGAGCTCAAGCAATCCACCTGCTTGGGCCTCCCAGAGTGCTGGGATCACAGGTGCGAGCCACCACACCCGGCCTAGTGCTGGATTTCTTAAAGAGCTCCAGGAGGATTCCAACATGCAGACAGGGTAAAGGTCCTCTGGGCTAGGCCCTTCAGATCAGCAGGCAGGATGACCGACCCAAGGTCTGGCTTATACCCTGAGAAGACTTGGGGGCTTGGGTGATGTCCTATTGCCCTCTGTTTATCTTACTTCGAGCTATAGGCATGGGGTGTGTATACATAAATGCGTGCAAACAGTGGAAACACACCCACACACACAGTGCTCACGCACACACCCACAGTGTGTTTATGCACATTGTACACATATACGGTGTGTACACACACACATGCACACCGTGTATGCACACACTCGTACACAATGTCTACGGTCAGGCACACGGACAGGGTACATGCACACGGGCGCACATACACCCCGAGGAAACAGGAAACAGGATGGAACCTGGCCACTTCCCCAGCTCCTGTCACCTGCACAGAGGACCAGGAAGCCTCACTTTTGGAAAGGAGCCCAATGCCGAGACAGCCAATTCTCCCTTTACAGGTCAGAAAACGGAGCCTCAGATGGGCTAAGGCTCTTCCTGCTGCCACGGTCAGTGCCAGGTGGGCATTTCTCTCTCAGGGGCGGATGGCCGGGGCACGACCTTGGACTCTAACTGAACTGAAAGGCTCTCAACTCACCATGCCCCAGGAAAGCCCCACTCTCACCTACCGACCCTCACACACTCCTCTGCTGCTGGCACTGCCCTTTCTCTTGGCACCATTCCTCCGAGACCCTGGACGAGTCTCCTCATGTGTGCACACCCACACACTCAATCCTTTCTGTGCCCTGGGCAGGGACGTGGGCCCCTGTGCTCCCACAGCTCTCTGGAGACATTTGCCTATGACACACTCACTTTCCTTGGCGCCTTGACTGACTCCCCTGGCAGACCCCAAACTCCCCCAGAACAGCAGCTGAGGTCTTGAGCACGTCCCATTCCCAGGCTTACACAGCTACCTGGGTGCACCTGTCAAGGTTTGAAGTGACAGTGAGGAGTGGAGTTTCCTGTGTCAGGACCCATGTGTCAGGAGAGAGCCTAGGGTTGGTTCAGATCCCCACAACTGAACTTCGGGCATTTGTGGTGACTGGAGCCTTGGAGAAGGCATTGTAGTGGTCCCTCTCAGCTACCCAGTCTCTCTGGTGCTAGATTTGGGGGCACAGTAGGAAGCTTTGGGGAGCCCTCTACCAGCTGCCGGGGGTAGGGGTTCCTCCACATTCCTAAGGAACCCTCTGACTGATGGCAGGCCTGGACAAGTCGCTTGTCCAGCATAAATCTAGACACCTTCAGTGTGCCCTGTACCATGCAAGAGGATAGGTGACAGGCCCTGGGCCCAGCTTTTGGGAGCTCCAGGCTGTCGGGCAGACAGGGGCACAGGTAGCACTGATGCCAGAATAGATGCTCTAGGATACCACGCACCAGGTGCGTGGGGGTCACTTCCAGTCATCCCGACCCAACCCCTTGTGGGAGCTAAGCAAGGCAGGGACTAAATGGAGGGGGGGAGCTCAGTGGCCAAGCCTGAGAGCCAAGGCATCTTGAGTCCCACCATCCCTGGCATGTAACAGGCAGCTAGGAGACCTCTCTGGTCACCTTGGGGATGCCCCAACCCCTCTGGACCCATGTGGCTCTGCTCACTTCCCTTTCACCTGAAAACGTACATCAGCCCAGCCAGCAGGGATGGCTTCTACTTTTTGCTGGAGCTGGGGCCCCCTCAATGGAGGAGAAGGGTCAGCTCCTTACTATGCCCCCCTTCTTGTGCTCTGTGGCAGCAGCTGCCTGTTAATGACTAAACCAGGCCACCAGCCTGTTTGTCTCTGCTGTCAGGGATGTTTCCGGATGGGGCTTTATTTTGGCTTGTGTTTTTCTGTGTTAACAGAGGAAGAGAAGACTTCGACGTCATGGGGTTTTCCCAGCAATTAGCCTCAGAGCAAACATCAGCAAACCAGGATTTAACGAGTTCCTTCCCACCCCTCTCCACCCCCAATGACTATGTGAGGAGCTACCAGCCAGGGTTGGAGCTGGACATGGCCCCCACCCGCCTCCACAGATGGAAGAGAAAGGTCTTGAGAACAGGAGAGGGGTTGGCCTAGACCAGGTCAAGTTGACTTGTCCCTGGCCTTGAACCCACGAAGCCCTTTCCTTACCTAGTAACACCCTGCTCCCCACCCATGGGAAGGTGAGGGGCAAATATCAGAGGCTAGAGCTTGACCCGTCCCACAGCCGCCCCTTAGTTGCCAAAGAGAAGGCTTCCTTTAGAAGCTCTCCATTGCCACTCAAGTGACCTCATTCTGGGTCTACCCAGGACCCACTGTAGCCCACAAAGCCTTGTGCAAATCAGGAAAAGGTAACCAGTTAGGGGGCTAGGCATGGTAGCACACGCCTGTAATCCCAGCACTCTGGGAGGCCGAGGTGGGTGGATTGCCTGAGCTCAGGAGTTGGAGACTAGTGTGAATAAGAGTGAGACTCCACCTCTTAAAAAAAAAAAAAACAGAAAAACTAGCGGGGTATTGAGGCTAGCAGCTGTAGTCCCAGGTACTCAGGAGGCTCAGGGAAGAGGACCGCTTGAGCCCAAGAATTTGAGGTTGCTGTGAGCTATGATGCCACAGCACTCTACCCAAGAGTGACAAAGTAAAATTCTGTCTCAAAAAGAAGTAACCAGTTAGGTGCCAGCAACCCTACAGCTGCACAGCCTGGCAAGGAAAGCACAGGCCCCTATTTCTCCCCATCCTAGGGGTCTCAAGATCTCCTTCTCCCTTAGACCCCCTCCTTCCCTTTGAGTAAGAAAAGTAAAGTCAGATGGTCCTGTGCAGCCCTCATAGGTCCAATGCACACCAGCCCAGGTGGCAGCTAAGCAAGGCCAGACCTGGCCTTCTGCGGGGACCAGCACCAGAGCCCAGGACAGGAACGCTCAAGCATACAGTGGAGTGTGCAGGGTTCAGAATGAAGAAGGCAGTGGGGTTTCCCACTCACATCCAAAACCTCTGGGCAGCCTTGCCCTTTGGTTCCTTTTTCCCTCCAAAACTGACATCCCTGCAAGAGAAAGTGAGCTGGATGGTGCCTGTGGCTCAGTGGGTAGGGCGCCGGCCCCATATACTGAGGTTGGCGGGTTCAAACCCGGCCCCAGCCAAACTGCAACAAACAATAGCTGGGCGTTGTGGTGGGCGCCTGTGGTCCCAGTTACTCGGGAGGTTGAGGCAAGAGAATCGCCTAAGCCCAGGAGCTGGAGGTTGCTGTGAGCTGTGTGATGCCACAGCACTCTACCGGGGACCGTAAAGTGAGACTCTGTCTCTACAAAAAAAAAAAAAAAAAGAGAGAGAGAGAGAAAGTGAGCTGCCACCCTAGGGACCATGCCCACTGTGCTGGGTGATGGACAGGGGGTTATGCACCAGGGTCAGGTTGGCCCAGGGATATCTGGTAGGGGATCACCACCATCCCACCCACCACAGCCCATCTAGACTTGCTTCTGAATGCTGCTATCACACGGGCATCTCACAGTGAACCCCAAACAACCAGACCTCACTACAAGCTTTGAGAAACATGTCTGCCCCATCCTGGCCCACAAGTTCTTCTTCTTTTTTTTTTTTTTTTAATAGAAACAGAGTCTCATTTTATCGCCCTTGGTAGAGTGCCGTGGCATCACACAGCTCACAGCAACCTCCAACTCCTGGGCTTAGGCGAGTCTCCTGCCTCTGCCTCCCGAGTAGCTGGGACTTCAGGCACCCACCACAAAGCTCGGCTATTTTTCTGTTTTTGCAGTTTGGCCGAGGCCGGGTTTGAACCTGCCACCTTCGGTATATGGGGCCGGCGCCCTACTCGATGAGCCACAGGCACCACCTGGCCCACAAATTCTTTATCTGGCACTGTTATCTGTCCCCAGAAAATATCTAGAATCCACACGTTGCTGTTGCTGGGTCTCATCCCTTCTTGCACAATGGTGACACACTAGTCTCTCTGCCTCCATTCTTGCCTCCGTTTCAATCCATTTCCCTTGCCAGGTATGAGGATCTTTTTAAAAGATGGGAGTTGGAAGCTGTAAGTTCCTTGCCTCAGACTTTTCAAAGGCTCTCTAACCCATTTGGAATAGAATGCAAAGAAATTGTTGGAGGCCCTGCATCTGCCCCAGTGCCTCCTTTCTGTCTTGCCCACTGAGCAGACACAAGGGCCTCCTCTTAAACAGTAAATGCACTGAGCTCTGAGCTGCCTCCTGCTGCCCTTCCCATTTCCGGGGGCTGCCTACCCCTCCCTCTTCGTAGGACTGCCTTTTTGCACCCTTCAGGCCCAGCTTAAATGCCGCCCCTCCGAGAGGCCTTCCGAAAAGGTTTCACCTTTCTGCCTTCTCATAGCACCCCGTCTTCTCCTCAGTACCTCCTAGAAGTTGGCACTGTCTGTGCTTTGCTTCTCTGTGTTCCTGGCTCCCTTTCAGGCTGTCCCTCCATGAGGGAAGGGCTGCATGTCCTTTGCTGCCTGCACAGTCGCTGTTCCCTCGTGGGCCTTCACGCCTATTTGTTACTTCAATAGTGAATCACTTTGCAGTTAAATAGAAGAGAAGGTCAGGCCTGCCATGCTTCCCAGCCCTCTCAGGTCTTGCCTGGACTTGGGAGCAGGGCACCCTGGACAGCTGGGCAGATCGGGCAGTCCACAGTCCCAGGGGCCATCCTGATGGCTGCTATGGGAATGGGGTCCCAGGGTACAGCACACAGCCTCGGGGCTGAGCAGAACAGCCTGTTATGAAAGTTCTATGCACACCGTTGCAGACAAGACCACATAACAAAAAAGGAGAAGGAATCCAAAGTCCCTCCCAAATCATAGAGGAAGCAGTGACTTCCCCATATGGCTATGGCTCTGTTCTAACGAGCTTCCCACCAAGGGAGGAAGGTTCCGAATGACAATTTCCTTTGAGCATGCAGGAGCCCCTGGTTGAGCTCTGGAGGAGGGTTGGGATACATGTGTCCTTTTCTCTGGTGCCAAAAGACACTGAGGTTGATGTTCCAGCCTTTGCTGTGGACCAGCCCACTAGGCATCAGTCTTCCCAGCACAGAACCAGAGGCAGGGAGTTCCGGGGAGGTCTGCCGTGGAGAGACCCCCATACCCACAAGAACAAAACCTGAGATGTAAAACTAGTACCACCGTTCACACTGGCAGGGATTTCCTGCTTTCAAAAAAGCCTTTACCCAAGTGTCCCATTAAATAGCAAAGCCCTCAATACCTTAAAACACACATTTGATTACGCACACTCAGTCTGTGCAAGCAGCATTAGGAGCACACGGGATGTAGGCAAGGGGGAACCACTGGAAGAAAGCCTAAACGCTCAGGAGTAAGGCTGCCCTCAAAGTCTCTTACACAGAAATGAATTGCTCAGCATTCAGAAATACTGGGCCAGGCACAGTATTTGGAGCAACTGAGGCTGCCTAGACTCCTCACTGAGCTCAGCACCCAATCCGAGGGCAAAGCATGGGGACTCACTCAAATGAGCGGCATTTACCTCTGTGAGGCTCAGCTGAGGATACTTGCACTTCTGTGTACTCCACGTCCAAGTTCAGAGGCTCTGCTCAAAGGAAACCACAATATCTTGCATTTAGAAAGAATCTCTTTGGGAGGGGGGGGCTCAGACCACATTGTTAATGTATCCCATATTCTGAGAGGGTGGTTAGACACAGGTGTGACCCCATTCCAGCTGGAGAAGGCAGCAAGAACCCTGCATTGGTCTAGGAGGCCGAGACAGGGCCTCAGGGCCTATGGTCTATTCCCAGACTCTCCTGTCAGCTGGATGTGGTGGGACCGTCCCGCATAGGTCTCCGTTTCTACAATGGGAGGACATGGAACAGCCCAGAAGTAGTCACAGCAGTTAACATAGTTCAGTCTCCTTCAAAATGCTGGCAGTTTTCTGCACAGCTGCGGGCATGCAAGCTGCCTCCAGGATGGAAATAATCCAGGAAACGGAGAATGGGGTTCACCGGCCTAAAAATGCTTGTGTGAGGCATCTAAGTTAATAAAACCACTCAGAGGGCTACTGGAGAAATCTAGGAAATGAGTTATTGTGTCTTCAGCTCAGAATAACCTTGTTTTGTTTTTAAAGCCCCAAAGAATCAGGTAGAACATCAGCTATTACAAGGATGATTCTGCAGTCAAGAAGACTTTTCAGGGGTGGCGCCTGTGGTTCAGTAGGTAGGGCGCCAGCCCCATATGTCGAGGGTGGCAGGTTCAAACTTGGCCCTGGCCAGCTAAAACAACAGTGAAAACTGCCACAAAAAATATCTGGGTGTTGTGGTAGGCCCCTGTAGTCCCAGCTACTTGGGAGGCTGAGGCAAGAGAATTTTGCCTAAACCCAAGAGTTGGAGGTTGCTGTGAGCTGTGGGGCAACAAAGTGAGACTCTTTCTCCAAAAAAAAAAAACAAAAAAAAGACTTTTCAGAAAGAAGCCTTTACAGAATTCTCTCACTTCCTCAGGAATTTAAGCACCCATGGGTTAGCCGCCCAAAGAGGAAAGGAATTCTGGAAAAAAAAAAAAAAATGGAGCCCAATCCTTCTGAGGTTTAGATGGAAGCACGTGATCTATTGTTAATTGTCTTTTAGAATCCCTGCCTCAATACCCAAGAGAAAAGAGGTCCTGCTACCTTACTCAGCAGCCCATTCTGAGGCAGGAAGTAGCTTTTTAGGTATAACCCAGTTCCTCCCTGCTTGGATTCAGGCTACTTTCCTATTAAGGACCCTCGATAGCAGAGAAAGCAACTAGCAGCTATGTGCACACATCAGCTGTTATACAGTCATCAAGAGAGGTGGGAAATTATCCTGAAAGGTAGTTTTCTTTTCCTGTAGGTCTTTTTACATGCAAACGTGTCTAATAAAAACTATTAGATAATTACCTTTATTATCATTCATTGGTTTCATTGCATGGTTCCCAACATCATCATTGTAACCTAGTTGAAAAATAACAATTAGGACAAGTAACAATGGAAATTACAGTTTTTTATAACTTTAAAAAAGTTCAGGATGGAAGCAGTGGCTCGCACCTATAATCCCCACATTCTGAGAGTCCAAGGCAGGAGGATCACTTAGTTCAAGACCAGCCTGAGCAAGAGCAAGACCCGGGTCCGGTATGGTAGCTCACGCCTGTAATCCCCATGCTCTGAAAGGTGGAGGTGGGTAGATTGCTTGATCTCAGGAGTTTGAGACCAGTCCAGGAGTTTGAGACCAGCCTGAGCAAGAGCAAGATCCAGTCTCTACTAAAAATAGAAAAACTAGGGGCGGTGCCTGTGGCTCAGTGAGTAGGGCGCTGGCCCCATATACCGAGGGTGGCAGGTTCAAACCCAGCCCCAGCAAAATGGCAACAAAAGAATAGCCTGGCGTTGTGGCGGGAGTCTGTAGTCCCAGCAACTCGGGAGGCTGAGGCAAGAGAATCACCTAAGTCCAAGAGCTGGAGGTTGCTGTGAGCTGTGATGCCACAGCATACTCAGGGTGACAAAGTAAGCCTCTGTCTCTTAAAAAAAAAAAAAAGAAAGAAAAAGAAAAACTAGCCAGGAGTGTGGCATGCATCTGTAGTCGCAGCTACTTGGGAAGCTGAGGCGGGAGGATCTCTTCAGCCCAAGAATCTGAGGCTGCTCTGAGCTATGTTGCCATAACACTTTACTGAGAGTGACAAAATTGCCCTGGGTAGAGTACCATGGCGTCACAGCTCATAGCAACCTCAAACTCTTGGGCTCAAGATATCCCCTTGCCTCAGCCTCCTGAATAGCTGGAACTACAGGTGCTGGGCACAACACCCCACTAGTTGTTCTATTTTTTTTGAAGAGACTGGGTTTCCCTCTTGCTCAGGCTGGTCTTGAACTCCTAAGCTCGGGTGATCCATCCACCTCAGCCTTCCAGAGTGCTAGGATTAAAGGTGTGAGCTACTTCACCAAGCCTGGGACAGGACTTTTTGTGTGAAATAATTATAGCTCCCTCTGGGAAGTAAGTAGCATCCAGCTATAACACTTGAGCAATTTTCTTACAGATGTAATGAGATCAAAGAACTCTGAGGACTGGCTACCTGCTCTTCTGAGCTGACCCTGGAACTGTGATGGACCCCACAACCAGGTATTCCTTCTTGGAACTTTTTTTTTTAATGCCTCTACTAAGATTTACATCTTTAAATTGGCGTCCCTTTGTGGCAAATTTGAAATCCAACTGTCTTGTGCCTGTAATAATCCCTTCTAAGAAGATGTTTGACCAATGCTTTAATTTGATGTCTGGTCTCTGCAGCATTCCAGTCTCTGCCGGTTCATGAGGCATTATGGTTATTCTCCATCTTTCATTCTATAGGGAATTCAGAAAGTGGAGGAATTAGAATAAAATGGTTTGTTTTTTTTTTTCCCAGTTTTTGGCCGGGGTCAGGTTTGAACCCGCCACCTCCAGGATAAGGGGCTGGTGCCCTACTCCTTGAGCCACAGGTACCACCCAGAATAAAATTTTCTACCTTTCAAGTTCATGATTTAGTAGCTCACCATCCAATGGCTGATGAGAGGAAGCATCCCTCTGGAAGACAGGGTTTCCCTGGAGACCCTAACCACCCCACTCACAGATTCTGCTTCCGAGCAGGCTAAGGAAGTGTGCGGCAAGTTGGAAGAACATCACAACAGAAAGAGATTATGAATTTACCATAATGACTGTTGGCTTCCATATTGGGATCTGACATCTTCTCGTTGTTAGAGTTCAGAAGTGGTGCTGCTGGCCTTAAAATGAAATTTAAAAAAGGGGGGGAATATGTTTATGTATATACTGTATATGCAAAGAGTTTTTGGCTCTAACCCCAAATCAACAAAGTCTTCAATGGAACATAATGAGAAAACCAGGAGGACTTTTCAAAAGTGAGGAAAACTTTACTCTGTCTTTTGAAAAACAAATATATATTAATAATATTTTTCAGCTCTGAGATAGCTTAACAAAACTTTTGCTATTAAAATAAGTATCACGGCTCAGCACCCGTAGCTCAGTAGTTAGGGCGCTGGCCACATGCACTGGGGCTGGTGGGTTCGAACCCAGCTAAGGCCTGCTGAACAATGACAACTACAATAAAAAGACAGCTGGGCGTTGTGGTGGGCGCCTGTAATCTCAGCTACTTGGGAGGCTAAGGCCAGAGAATCACTTGAGCACAAGAGTTTTAGGTTGCTATGAGCTGTGACGCCACAGCCCTCTACTGAGGGCGACATAGTGAGACTCTTTCTCAAAAAAAAAAAAGTATCAGGACAGGACCAAAGGAATCCTTTATTAGGTCACTCTCAATTCACTCTCCTGAATTCCTCATCCTATGCTACTGTTTCTCTTCAGAACACAGCAATCATTTCCATATTTTTGGATTTTGGATTTCAAAAACAGGTGGCCATTTTTTAAAAGGCCACCTCTTGGCTTGGTGTCTGTAGCTCAAGTGGCTAAGGCACCAGCCACATACACCAAGGCTGCCAGTTCAAATCCAGCCCAGGCCCGCCAAACGACAATGACAACTATAACCAAAAAATAGCCAGGCATTGTGGTGGGCACCTGTAGTCCCAGCTACTTCGGAGGCTGAGGCAAGATCGCTTAAACCCAAGAGTTTGAGGTTGCTGTGAGCTGTGACACCACGACACTCTACCTAGGGTGACAGCTTGAGACTCTGTCTCAAATAAAATAAAATAAAAGGCCAACTCTATTTTGCAGAATAAGTAAATTTTTTAAATATTATCTACTACCATTATAACTTCATAAGGAACAGGATTTCACAAGTAATTGTGTAGGAAGGACATGGTATCAGAATAAAGACCATTCTCTCCCACACAGAACAGTTGGCAACCTTCCACTGAAATACACACACACGAGGAAGGCTCACATTTTTCTGAGCTAAAGAAACTTCTGAGCCAAGAACTGCTAAAGACTTCCTAATGACTAGAGTCTCCCTGCAGACATGTCCACCTGGCCACAAAGTGGCCCCACCCTCTTACAATTACACTCACCTGGACATCTCCATGGGCCTCTGGTTGGCTTTAAAAAAGTAGAAGAAAACCAAAGTTACTATAAGGTATTCAACATCCACACCAGATAGAAACACTCATTTCAACTACATTTGACTTTCCTGAAGATCGAATACCCATAAAAAGAAAAGAAAGCCAAATATGTCCATCCTTTTAAAAAAAAGGCAAAGAAAGAAAAGCGGTGTGCTCTTGGTCTTATACCATGAGATATCACATCATTTCCCCAGAAATATGACATCTTGACTAGTTTAGCCGGAAGTGGCTTTTGTTACGGAATGTGATGGAGAAGCAGACAATATAGGAACCAGATTAGCCAGATAAGGAGGCAACTATCTCTTTGATTCCAGATAATTCCAGAAAGTAAAGGCTAAATCGATCCCTGTGCTTTTAACTCCAAGCTGGCCTGAGACCAATGCCAGGGTTTGTTCTAGAGCCTGTCTTTCCTGGGGGGTGGCAGCTTTCCTGCTTGAGAAAAAAAACGCAGGACCCCTTTTCATCCCACCTTCCCCACTCTGTCCTAGGTAGCCAGCACCAGAGGTTCCAAAAGAACCCATCTTATCCCTCAGAAAATTTTTGCGGCACTTACTTGTACTGTGCCCTTTTCCTTGAGTCCGGGAGAGCTGACTCTGATCCCTGAGTGTCGGTGTGCGGTCCTTGCTTTCCATCTACGCTTGGCTAACCCCAAGCACAGGGTAGATGGAAGGCATCGCACAACCGGCAGGTTCAACAGGAGGCATTCCCTGTGCGTGTGTACGTGTGTGTTTCCACAATGCCCACACCCTGCTCTACTAATTACAGGACCAGGTGTGGCTAATCCCGTAGAAATGACTTCTTCAGACCTCATGAAGATGCAACTTTCTCCAAAATCCTTCTTTTCTGGCTTGCCCACCTGGGAAACTCATTACTTTTATTTTTGCCTAGCTCAATTCAGAGGCAACACAAGCTCCATGCCCACCAAAGCCAAAATCTTTGTTTAGCAAGGTAATGCCCCAAGGAGAGAAATTAGTTACATCTCCTCAGCTCCCACTGGGAAGCTAACACAACCCACATCCTGTCAGAACAGAAGGATAGAACTATGCTTACCCTTGGCTTTCTTCAGAAAATAGCATTTGGCCCCAACTATCAAGGTGGCAATTATCACTCCGATGACAATGACTGCAATAAGTCCTTTCTTCCACGGGGCAAGAAAGACTAGAAAGGAAAAAAACAATTTTTTTTTTTTTTAATATATAGATTCTTCCTTTGTAAGCAAGAAATAATATCAGGCTGATGCAACAAACAAGACTAGTTCTTCCGGTACTCGTATCTGGCATTTTACCCATCTACCTCTGCGGGCCTCCACTCACAGTGAGTATAGAAACGGTTGTTTCTGCTGCAAACACGTGTCAGCTGTGCTTTTCAAGGAGGGAACAGACCAGCTTTGCTAGAGTAGACTCGTTTTGGGAGCGGGGGTTCAGCTCTCTCTAGGAAACTCCCTCTGACCACACAGCACAGCTGCCCTAACCATGCCCATTCTGCTGGACCCCGTCTCCTAGGCCACAGGTGGTCCAGGGACGGAAGTTTGACCCCAGGCGAGTCAATTGGTGTCTCTCTGCCAAGAATTTGGAATTGGGAGCCGGGTGTGGTGGTTCATGCCTGTGATTCTAGCATTTTGAGAGCCCAAGGTGGTGGTGGGGAGTGGATTGCTTGAGCTCAGGAGTTTGAGACCAGCCTAAACAAGAGTGAGACCCCTCCCCATCTCTGAAAAAGAAAAAAAAAAACCAGAATTCAGAATTGGAACCGTGTGAACTGCTTTCAGTTCCTTATAATAAACTCTTCGATTCCTCTTTTTACTTACGGGACTTTGAGTAAAACACTTCCTTATAATAATCAATTCCTCTTTATTTATTTTTTTGAGATAGAGTTTCACTTGGTCACCCTCAGTAGAGTGCCTGGCATCATAGCTCCCAGTAACCTCATACTCTTGGGCTTGAGTGATCCTCTTGCCTCCGCCTCCCAAGTAGCTGGGACTACAGGCGCCTGCCACAACACCCAGTTATTTTTTAGAGACAGGGTCTAGCTCTTGCTCTAGTCTCCAACTTGTGAGCTCAGGAGATTCAG
The DNA here is from genome assembly GCA_963574655.1 of Perodicticus potto. Lineage (NCBI taxonomy): Eukaryota > Metazoa > Chordata > Mammalia > Primates > Lorisidae > Perodicticus > Perodicticus potto. Next base: position 14,033 of record CAUYRH010153484.1, on the reverse strand, counting down.
GGATTATGGGCGTGAGCCACCACACCCAGCCCATCAATTCCTCTTTTTTAATGTGAGTGGGTTTCTGTCACTTGCAACCAAGAGCCTGGAGGACGTTGGTATCTTAATCCTCAGTCACACGAGCTAAACTACCCCCTCTCTCAAGAGAAGTAAGAGCTGGAGGTTGCTGTGAGCTGTGATGCCACAGCACTCTACCGAGGGCAACAAAGTGAGACTCTGTGCCCCGTGGAGCCCACACTGTGCCACGGGGCTGAGACCCTGACTCACCTCTGACCGGAAGTGTGTTGCTTGGAGGCACATTTCTGTTGGCTCTGTTGAAGGCCGTGCAGTAATACTGTCCCTCCTGCTCCTTGCTAGCCTGGGGCTCACGCCAAAATGCCTGGCTGTCATTTGAGATCACTTCGTAGAAGGGTTTACCCTCCTTTTCTCTGTAAAACTTATAGGTGATCGGACCAGACCCTTCATTCACGGAACATCGGAGCACGATTTCCTTCCCAGATTCCACCGCCTCATTCAACAGGATGGAAAGCTTGACCTCACTCACTGGGGCTGAAAAGCAGGAAGAAGATTAGCCACTGCTTCGCCTAAATATGGAACAGCCACTGCTGCTTACGACCAGATGCCTCTTGGGCTCTGTCTCAGATGTGGATTGTACACTTCCTTGAAGTCACTCCTCTCATCCCACCTTTTTCACGGTTCCTCCCCTGATTAGCCCAAAGGGAGGCCAAAGGGACACCTCCCTTCACTCACCTTCTGTAGGATCACTGGCCACTCAGCCTGACTATAAGATCAACTTCTATTGGGGTCTGGTGTATGTGTGTGTGTGTCTGTTTGTCTGTCTGTCTGAGAGAGAGAGAGAGAGAGAGAGAGAGAGAGAGAGAGAGAGATTTCTCTCCCTCTGCTTAGAAAGATGCATGGACTTCCAGATCTTACAAACAACCTTGACCCATTGCCTTCTCTAGCTGTCGCCTTGTTTTTCTTTTTTTTCCTTTACATTTTCACATCTTCATTCCCCACTTTCCTGTCACCTCTGAAACCTGACTCCCATCCTCTGCTTCTGATACCACAATTTTATCTCTGGTTTTAAAGAAACTCAAAAGCTTGCTCAATCCCCTGACCATCGCCCTCGAGTGCCCTGAAGATGAAAATCAATGGGGGTCGGGCGGCACCTGTGGCTCAGTGAGTAGGGCACTGGCCCCATATACCGAGGGTGGTAGGTTCAAAGCTGGCCCTGGCCAAACAGCAACAAAAAATAGCCGGGCATTGCGGAGGGCGCCTGTAGTCCCAGCTACTTGGGAGGAGGTTGCTGGGAGTTGTGATGCCACGGCACTCTACCGAGGACAACAAAGTGAGACTCTGTCTCTAAAAAAAAAAAAAAAAAAAGGAAAAGAAAAGAAATTCAAAATTCAACAGGGGTTGTTCTACGTCCTGTCTGCCAAACTTGTCCCCTCCCCAATAGTTCCACCGTCACCAGCCCTTCCTGCTGAGCTCAGCTCTGTCTGGGCTTTCATGCAGCCTCACACCCTGATTCTCTTCCTTCCTCGCCCGCCCCCCTTCCTTTTCACTACTTATTCTTCCTTTTGCCCCTGAAACATCAGCTTTCTGCAAATTCAGTTCTCAAATTCAGTCCATCTACATTCACCTATACTCATAGCTTCTATTCCTGAACATTTAATACCAAAAACATATAGCTCTGTCCAGATTCATCCCCTCCAAGTTTCCCTTGTCACCTGGGCATTTCTATCGGGAAGCCCAGCCACTCTCACTTCCCGCAGGTCCAAACAGAACTTGGCTACCTCCTCTATGCCCTTCTCTTTCTCCAGCTCTCCACTCCAAAATTCTGATCCTAAAATGTCCTCCCAAGTAGACTTCCCTGCTGGTGGGAGAGTGGACTGGCCACCAGAAGGGCATTCTGACTGTTGAGTTGCGCTCCTGTGAGCACAAGGGGTGGTAAGACCACAGAGCCAGCGGGTCCACGAAGCCCCCAGTCAGAAACCAGCACCAGGCTCAGCAGTGGCCCAGTACAAGGGCAGACTCCCAGATGGTGGCCCGACCTGACAGCCGTGCTCAGTGTGACTCACTAGGTGGGGGTGGTGGTGGCTCAGAGCCAGACCGTCTGTCTTTAAATCACTGCCGCATGCCCACTACAAGTGCCCACCACAACACCTAGCTAGTTTTTCTATTTTTAGTAGAGACAGGTCTTGCTCTTGCTCAGGCTGGTCTCAAGCTCCTGAGCTCAAGTAATCCACCAGCTTCGGCCTCCGAGAGTGCTAGGATTACAGACATGAGCCACCATGCCTGGCCTACTATTGCAAATATTAATTGGAATAATTTACTACAGTGCTTTGCACAGAGTTGGACACATGATCAGAGGTCAGTAAATGTTAGCCACTAACATTGACCCAATTTAACCAACAGTTTCCCAAGAGTTTCTGCATTAGCCTCTTAAGTATCCTGAGGTCTGAGTTCTCCACTCTTCTTGATCCAGCTGCCAGGTAGATCTTCCTAAGAACCCATTCTCTTTCCATCCTTCCTTCCCTCTGTGGCTCTTCATTGTACACAGAACGACCCCCAACCCTGAGGAATGGCAGGTGTTGCCCTTCACAACTGGGCTCAGTGACTCTGCTGGCATATATCCAGTGGTTCTCCACGGCCAACCTTTCTCCCAGCCATCTGATTTACCCACAGTCTTTCAAAGTGATCCACAGAGCCATTGGCTCCTGTGACCACTAGAGAAGGCAGGCAGGGCCATCTATGCCCACTATTCTCAAGCCCAGCTCTTCTTCAAAGCTTTCCCACTACGACAGATACTATCTCCCATGCCCTATCATCGTTAAGGATATGCTTCCTGTGACAAATAAATGTTGCCTCTAACCTTTTTTCTGTGCTTATTTGTACTGTTACGCAGGTATTTCTCTATTATTTAATCAGGAGGTCTCATGTTTCTTAACATATCATTGAAAACCAAGAATATGTCTTCTCTTTTTTGTATGTCCCTGGCATTGGGTGCTTCACTTACGTTAATGGTAATTGGAAAAGCATGGCTACTATTAGACTATAGATTAGCAGAAGCAGGAATCTCTCTATCCAATCCACATGCACACAGCACATGTAGATAAGCAATTTTTTTGCAGTTTTTGGCCGGGGCTGGCTTTGAACCCGCCACCTCCGGCATATGGGGCCGACACCCTACTCCTTTGAGCCACAGGCGCCGCCCCAATAAGCAATTTTTTTTGAAACGGAGTCTCTAAATAAGAAATTCTTAAACAAGGAGAGAGAGGAGGAGGAAGAAGAGGAATCCTTTCCCAGCTCCTTGCAACAGATGCAGAATATCCAAGCGATGAGAGCAATGGCATAGCTAACGCCTGCCGAGAGGCACAAGATAGAGGCTTAAAGAAAAACATCCTCCCTTAAGACAACGGCATGTTTTTCTTGAGTATGAGATCCCCAGATTCTTGAATATCAGCAATCCCACGAGACCACACCTGTAGCTGTCACTGCTGCACTTTCCACCACGATGGAGGTGCCCCGTTAGGGTCAACAGAAAAGAAGAACCCTGGTCTGGGGTCCTCAGAACCGAGAGATGGCCCTTAGTTTATCTGAAAAGGGGGAATGACTGAGGGAGCCCAAACACCTGACTTTAGAGCTTCCTGAGTCAGGACACTTGCACACTGATATGTTAGCACTTTACTTGAAAGACTGTAAAACAACATCACATAGGTCACATCAACAGCCCCCAAATATTTCCTGGCCCCAGATGTGCCTTGACGCATGTCTAGTTTATGAACTTTGCTCGAGTACCACCTTCTTCCATTATTGGCTCCGTAATCCCTGGCCAAAAATGTGAACTAAAGCCCCACACTGACATGATTTCTGCTCATAGCACCACAACTTACCTATCACCTTGACTCTCAGAACATTGCTGAACATTTTGGCCTGGGAATGGCAATTATCGGTGACACACTGGTATTCCACGTCCTCGGTGGGGTTATCTCTGAATACTGCAGGATCATTTGAGTACTCCATGTGGCTACCCAAAACTCTATTTGCTTTTAAAAGCTGGTAAGAAATAGGCGAAGTTCCATTTATCGACTGGCAACTGACTTCTATGGTCTGACCTTTTACGACTTCAGACCCCACATCATGAGAGATCCTCGGCTTGGAGAGCATTTCTAGAACGACACAGAGAAAAACCATCTAAATGGCACTGGAAGTGGGAGAAGAGCGTCCCCTAGCCCAAGAGGTTTCCTTCTCCGAAGTCTAGGTTTTGCTTTCTCTCTCACTAACATAATTTCAAATGCCTGCCTGCTTTATCGAGACCTTCATGAGACTCCTGTAAAGCTGTGTGTGCATGAGTGTGTGTGTGTCTGTGTGTGTGTTGAGAAGGGAGAAGGAAAGAGAAATGCAATAAGCAAGATAAAGAATAACACAAATGGGACAGCACCTGTGGCTCAGTGGGTAGGGCGCCGGCCCCATATACCAAGGGTGGCGGGTTCGAACCCAGCCCCGGTCAAACTGTAACAAAAAAAATAGCCGGGCATTGTGGCGGGCACCTGTAGTCCCAGCTACTCGGGAGGCAACAGAATCGCCTAAGCCTAGGAGTTGGAGGTTGCTGTGAGCTGTGTGACGCCATGGCACTCTACAGAGGGTGATAAAGTGAGACTCTGTCTCTACAAAAAAAAAAATAAATAAATAAATAAATAAATAAATAAATAAAATATTAAAATAAATATATATTTAAAAAGTGTAACAGTATGCAAACAGAACATACAATAGATCCTCCATAGCTGATTACCTCCTAACATTGACCACCTCCTTAAAATGACCTAATTTTCATAGCATGGACACACACCATGTGTTCTAAGACACAGTTCCTTATGTTGACCACCTCTCTATGTTGACCCGTTTGTTACAGTCTCTTGGGTGGTCACTTACAGAGGCTCTAGTGCCTTAGTCTCTCCCTGTTGTAAATTGCATTCCTCAAGAGACAAAAATTCTTGTCATTATTTAGAGATTAGTTTATTTATAAACCTTATAAAGTGAAATGACCTCTTCCTAAGAACTACAAATGTTGTCTCTCTCTCTCTCTTTTTTTTTTTTGAGACAGAGTCTCACTATGTCACTCGGGACTACAGGTGCCCACCACGATGCCCAGCTATTTCTTTTTTTTTTTGCAGTTGTCATTACTGTTTAGACCCGCCAGGCTTGGTGTATGTGGCTACAGGCGCCGAGCCTCTCTTTTTTTTTTTTTGAGACAATCTCACTCTGCTGCCCAAGCTTGAGTGCTGTGGCATCAACCTAGCTCAAACTTACCTGTAGTCCCAGCTACTTAGGAGGGTAAGTCAAAAGGATTGCTTGAGCCCTAGAGTTTTAGGTTGCTGTGAGCTATGACATCACAGCACTCTACTAAGGGTGACTCTGTCTCAAAAAAACCCCCCAAAACTCTTGAGTTCAAGTGATCCTCCTGCCTCAGTCTCCCAAATATCTGGGACTACAGGTGCCTACCACAACACCTGGCATATTTTTCTATTCTGAGTAGAGACGAGGGTCTCACTCTTATTCAGTCTGGTCTCAAACCCTTGAGCTAAGAGATCTTCTCACCTTGGTCTTCCAGAGTGTAAGGATGATAGGCGTGAGCCACTGTGTCCAGCCAACAACATTTGAGACAGAGTCTACTTTTCTTTTCTCTTCTCTTTTTTTTTTTTTTTTTGAGACAGAGTCTACTTGGTCATCCTTGGTAGAGTGCCGTGGTCTCTTAGCTCACAGCAACCTCAAACTCTTGGGTTCAAGTGCTCCTCTTGCCTCAGCCTCCCAAGTACCTGGGACTACAAGTGCCCGCCACAACACCCAGCTATTTTTATTTTTATTTTATTTTATTTTATTTTACTTTATTTTTTTGTTTTGTTACAGTTTTTGGCCAGGGCTGGGTTTGAACCCACCACCTCTGCTATATGGGTTCAGCGCCCTACTCCTTTGAGCCACAGGCGCCACCCTACCCAGCTATTTTTAGAGATGAAGTCTCGCTCTGGTTCAGGCTGGTCTTAAACCTGTGAGCTCAGGCAATCCACCAGCCTCGGCTTCCCAAGTGCTGGATTTACAGGTGTGAGCCACCATGCCCGGCCCAACGTTTGTTTCTTGTGTTCATTCTTTCCAATTGAGTTAAGGTGGGTGGCTAGAGAATTGACAACAGGCTAAAAAGTCCTGGTTCATTTGAGACTAAAATCTTAGCTGTTTAAATCATGGCCACAGGTTAAACTGAAGGACCATGACTGAATAATAATAGTGACAATGACGGCTTGCCTGGAGATCTATTACTTGTCAAGAACTTTGCTACTCAAAGTGTGGTCTGTGGGCCAGCAGCATTTCTTGTTAGAGATGCTGAATCAGACCCCAACACAACCCACTGAATTAGAACCTATATTCACGTCCTGTATACACATTCAAAGCCTGAGAAGTCCAGCTCTTGGTGATCAAATACCTACATTCTGCAACCAGAAGTCTTAGCCAAGATATGAATAAAAACTGGAACTTCAATCTTCTTCTTTTTTTTTTTTTATTGAGACAGAGTCTTACTTTGTCACCCTCAGTAGAGTGCCGTGGTGTCACAGCTCACAACAACCTCAAACTCTTGGGCTCAAGTAATTCTCTTGCCTCAGCTTCCCTAGTGACTGGGACTACAGGTGCCTGCCACAATGCCTGGCTATTTTTTTTTTTTTTTTTTTTTTTATTTAGCAGACCCAGGCCAGGTTTGAACCCACCAGCCCCAGAGCATGTGGCCGGTGCCCTAACCATGGAGCTACGGGTGCCCAGATGACTTAGATCTTTTTAAAGTTTCATGCTAACTAAGCAGTGTTTCCTCTTTGATCTTTTGGGTGGACACCTGCTCCGTGGCTAGAGTCTTGCCCATTCAGAGGCCACATCAATCGCATGCAGTCACAATAAAGCTATGAACTTGGTTTTAACCAGCATTTTCCTTGTATTGCCTCTCTCGTGCTTTGAACAGGAATACTCACTTGCTTCTATTTGGCCTCTTAATGTCACCCTTCTCTCCTTCCTCTGCCTGTGTCTGATCTGCCTTCAGACTGAACAGGGGGGCCACTGGTTATAAATTCCCTCCCTCCCATTCCAGCCTGGGACGTCCTCTGAGTCACTGAGGACATACTCACCACACACCACTATCTGGACCACGTCGCTTTCCTTGACTACTTTGTCGATGGCTGCAGTGCAGGTGTACTTTCCGCTGTCCCACTTTGAGGCTATCTTGGTGAAGTTTTGAGTCTGTGACACAATCGTGTCTTTCTTCTTGAGGGTGAAATTGGCTGGAGGCGCTCCTGGGATGGAGCATGACAGGTTCAAGATCTCGCCTTGGTCCAGACGTGCAGAGGAAAATTCCAGCTTTGGCTTGGAAAATAGTTCTGAAAAACAGTGAGTGGGAATGCAGTGAGATGTGTCTGATCACCACTCTCACGCCCCTTCCTGGAGCGGTCCTCGGCCCGGCTGCTGGTGGCAGAGCCAACTCCCAACTTCCTGAAGAAAGTTTCCCTTTGCTTTTCATACAGCTGATGGTCCCACCATTAAAGAGCTAGAGTTTGAGACCAGGTGTGCTGGCTCACACCTATAATCCCAGCACTCCAGGACGACGAGGCAGGTGGATTGCCTGAGCTCAGGAGTTTAAGACCAGTCTGAGCAAGAGCAAGATCCTGTCTCTAAAAATAGCTGGGTGTCGTGGCGGGTGCCTACAGTCCCAGCTACTCAGGAGGCTGAAGCAAGAGGATTGCTTGAGTCCAAGTGTTTGAGGTTGCTATGAGCTATGACACCACGGCACTCTACTGCCAAAGTGTGACTCTAGCTCCAAAAAAAGGAGCTAGAGTTCATTCTTCTTACTGTCTTGTTAATCCAATTTCCTTCCTTCCTTCCTTCCACAGAGTCTCACTTTGTTGGCCTGGTAGAGTGCGGTGGCATCATAGCTCACAGCAACCTCAAACTCTTGGGCTCAAGAGATCCTCTTGCTTCAGCCTCCCAAATAGCTGGGCCTACAGATGCCCACCATAGCACCTGGCTATTTTTTTTTTTAAGAGTTGGGGTCTTGAACTCCTGAGCTCAGGCAATCCACCTGCCTCAGTCTCCCAGAGTACTAGGATTACAGACATGAGCCACTGCTCCCGGCCTAATTCAATTTATTTCACAGACATGGGTTAGAAAAGTTTTGCAACTTGTGAGGCAGCAAGTAATGATTCCCACATTCATTTCATTCCACCATTATTTATTGCAGGCTGTCTCTGTGGTGGGCACCTTGAGAGGCATGGGAGGCAGTGAGGAAGAGACAGTCCCCAGGGTGGTGCCTGTGGCTCAGTGAGTAGGGCGCCAGCCCCATATACCAAGGGTGGTGGGCAAACTGCAAAAAAAAAAGAGAGACAATCCCTAGCTCCAAAGTGCTTACATCCAGCAGGCGATTCAGACATGCTGTTTGCAGCAGAGCCCATGGAAGGACCACTGAGCCAGGCTTGGGAAATCAGGGAAAGACTTCATGTTTTCTGGGAAAGCATTTGAGGCAAAAGCATCCAGGCTGCTAAAACAAGACGCCATAGAGAGAGCTGCTTACGTCTATGAATCCTCAAAGGTGAAGGTTGGTCGGAGGGACCTCTCTATCCCCAGTAAGTCATCCTGCATACAGAAAGTACTCAATATACGTTGAATTGGTACTTTTCTCTAATGAGGTACTATAAATCCTATCAGTAAAAAATATCATGAGCCATCAAAATATTGGTCAGTATCAATAATTAACTAAATGGGTTCAGCGCCTGTAGCACAGTGGTTACAGCGCCGGCCACATACCCCAAGCCTTGCGGGTTTGAACCTGACTCAGGTCAGCTAAACAACAAAGACAACTACAACAAAAAAAATACCTGGGTGTGTTAACCAGTTTGATGAAAATATTTCAAATTGTTTATAAAACTAGCATATTGTACCCCATGATTGCATTAATGTACACAGCTATGATTTAATTAAAAAAAAAAGAAAACCCGGGCATTGTGGTGGGCATCTGTAGTCCACAGAATCGCTTGAACCCAAGAGTTTGAGGTTGCTGTGAGCTGTGACGCCACGGTACTCTACTGAGGGCAACATAGTGAGAGTCTGTCTCAAAAAATAAAAAAATAAAAAAAAAATAAATGAAAAAGATAATTAACTAAACTGCTAGTACACACTATCGACCAGCAGAACCCAACACGTGGGCCAGTTGGGTGGCTGGCAGTCTACCCATGACACTGGGAACATTGCTGACAATATACTCTATGCTTGACCCGTATGGGGTTTTTAGTAAATGAGAGAGTGAATGAATGAATGAAAGCCTCTGTGCATGAACAAACACTCTAACTGGGGAACCCAAAAGTACTAACTCTCCCTGCCCTCAGAGACACCGTCACCCAACGTTAATCCCTTCATGCAGCAAGCACGTATTAATTCCTACTGAGTGTCAGGCGTTGTTCTAGGTGTTAAGCAAATAGCCCCGGACGAAGTAGATCGTGTTCCTGCCGCAGCAGTTCCCGTACTCGTGGCTCAACACACACAATCATCAAACGAGAAAGGTAGAGTGCATTTGTTTTTGGTGCCAAGTGTTTTAGAGAAAACTAAAGCCAGGTAAGGGGGATAGGAATTCAAAAGAACGTCTAAGCTAATGGGTTTGGAAGTTGAACAGGCTTGGAGGTGACACTTGTTCTGCTACTTGGTAACCCTGAAATCCTAGTGTGAGTTATTAGCCTCTCAGTCCCATTTTCCACAACCATAAAGTGGCATCATAAAACCTGCCTCCTAAAATTATTACAAGCATGAAATTAAAGGGTATATAAACCTATCATACAGTGTACAACAAAGAAGAATTGTAACTTTTTTTTTTTTTTTTATAGAGACAGAGTCTTACTTCATTGCCCTCGGTAGAGTGCCTGGCATCACACAGCTCACAGCAACCTCCAACCCCTGGGCTTAGGCGATTCTCTTGCCTCAGCTTGCTGAGTAGCTGGGACCACAGGCGCCTGTCACAATGCCCGGCTATTTTTTTGTTGCAGTTTGGCCAGGGCTGGGTTTGAACTCAACACCCTCAGTATGTGGGGCCGGGGCCCTGCCCACTAAGCCACAGGCGCCGTCCATTGTTACTTTTTTTTTTCTTTTTTGAGACAATCTTACTCTTTTGCCCTAGGTAGAGTGCCATGGCATCTTAGCTTACTGCTACCTCAAACTCCTGGGCTCAAGTGATCCTCTTGCCTCAGCCTCCCAAGTAGCCAGGACCACAGGTCCCTGCCATGACACTGGGCTAGTTTTTCTATTTTTAGTAGAGGCAGGGTCACTCTTGCTCAAGCTGGTCTCTGAACTCCTGAGCTCAAGCAATCCACCCATCTCAGCCTCCCACATTACTGGGAAAACAGATGTGAGTCACTGTGCCCACCCTATTATTTTTGAGTTTACTAATGCTTTCTTTTCTTTTTTTGAGACAGAGTCTTACTTTGTCACCTTTGGTAGAGTGCCGTGGCATCACAGCTCACAGCAACCTCAAACCCCTGGGGAGTTGGGACTACAGGCCCCTACCACAACGCCCGGCTATTTTTTTGTTGCAGTTGTCATTGTTGTTTTTAGCTGGCCTGGGCCAGGTTCAAACCTGCCAGCCTCAGCATATGTGGCCAGCGCCCTACACACTGAGCTACGGGTGCCGCCCACTAATGCTTTCTTATTCATGACTCTGTCATAGGAATCATGTCTAGGATCTAGCACAGTGCTTGGCACAGAGGACAGATAAATACAGTAATGGAAATGCTAACATTCATTGAGTGCTCACTCTGTACAAGGCATTGGCACTGAGCTAATGCTTACAGCATAGTTTTCTCTCTGTCTCTCTCTCTCTCTTTTTTTTTTTTTTTTTTGAGATAGGGTCTCACTCAGTTGGCTAGGCTGGAGTACAATGGTATAATGATGTCATCATAGTTCATTGCAACTTTGTTATTATTATTATCTTTTTTTAGAGACAGAGTCTTACTTCATTGTCCTCAGTAGAGTGCTGTGGAGTCACAGCTCACAGCAACCTCCAGCTCTTGGGCTTAGGCAATCCTTTTGCCTCAGCCTCCCGAGTAGCTGGGACTATAGGCATCTGCCACAATGCCTGGCTATTTTTTGTTGCAGTTTGGTGGGGGCAGGGTTCGAACCCACCACCTTCAGTGTATGGGGCCGGCACCCTACTCACTGAGCCACAGGTGCCACCCCCATTGCAACTATAAATTACTATACTCAAGTGATCCTCCTGCCTCAGCCTCCGGAGTACCTGGGACTAGCCATGGGGTACACCCCCATGCCTGGCTAATTTTTCTATTTTTTGTAGAGACAGGGCTCATTGTATTGGCCAGCATGGTCTGCCCACTTGTGGCCTTAAGGGATCCTCCCACCTTGGCCTCCCCAAAGTGCTGAGATTACAGGTGTGAACCACTGGCCCCAGCTGTAGTTATTTAATAATTGTAACAACCCTGTGAGGTGAGAGCTATCAATAGCCCCATCTCACAGAGCTGAGGCAAGTTCAATAACTCACTCAAGGTCATTCACAGAAGCAGTCATTGGCAGGGCTGGGATTTGGCACCACAGCTTGCACCCTCACGCACCACACAGACTGCTTCTTTCTCAGCACTGACTTTTCCCCACAAGCACCAAAGCCCCACCTGAACCCGTTCATGCTGACAAGTGGGGGCGAAGAAACTACCAGGTCTGCTAGGCCACCCTGGACTCTGACACGGTGGCTTCTTGGCCCTGCCCTACATCGATCCCCTCATGCCACAGCCCTACCTGTTATGTTGACCACGATGCTGCTGACCTTGGATATGCGGCTGGACTCCACTTTGCACGTGTAGTTGCCGTTGTGCTCCACCAAGGCCATAACGGAGTAGATGGCCTCATTGCCCTGTTTGGTGTTGGCCACAATCTCCTTGTCCTTCTGGATTATGATTTCTGGAAACTCCCGAGCCAGGTGCGTCACCTGAATGGTGCACTTAATGAGGAGCTGATCCCCTTCTATGATCATTCCAGCGGGGCTGACATGGAACTTGGGAACAGAGAAGGATTCTACAAGAGAAGAGGACAAAGTGGTTGGACTCAGGTTCAAATCTGGGCAAGGGGAAGCACTTCCTCCTCTTCTGCTCTTCTTGCTGCTCTCCCTTTTCCAACTTTTGTTTCTCCTAATTAATTTTTAAAAAATCAATCTTTCCCCTCTACACCCTTAACCTAAGCTGTTCTGACGGCCCTTCCCTTCTTGATCATTTTTGTATCTTCAGTCATCTTCTTAACTGCAATTCTCTGACTTCTGAGGCTTCCCGAAGGCCAGAACCTTCTTTAGATGATCTCAGACATAACCATTGCAGGGCCAGGCGTGATGGCTCACGCTGCAATCCTAGCACTTGGGGAGGCCCAGGCAGGAAGACCCCTTCGGGTCAGGAGTTCCAGATCAGCCTGAGCAAGAGCAAGACCCCATCTCTACTAAAAATAGAAAAAACTAGCCGGGCATTGAGGCAAGGGCCTGTAGTCCCAATTACTCAGGAGGCTGAGGCAGGAGGATTACTTGAGCCCAGGAGTTTGGTTGTTGCGAGCTAGACAACGCCATGGTACTTTAGCCTGGGCAACGGAATGAGACTCTGTCGCAAAAAACAAAACAAAATTAAAAAAAAAATCCCCCCACCAAAAAACAACAACAACAACAACAACAAAACCCCCACAAAGCTGAAGACCCAGCCCCTCTTCAGCTCCCCCCTTCCCGGTGTCTGGCCTCAATGGCTTCAAGCCGTGGTTTCCAAACTGCAGGTCACACAATGCAGCAAGGTAGCAGTTGAGTCCGGCTAGTGTTTTAAAAAACTAGATAGAACAGGGTAGGTCAGAAAAATACCACAATATGTCATATATATTAAGGGTAAAAATTGTTGGAGAAACTTTTGTTTGGTAAATTATATGTATTTTCACTGATTCACGGTCAAAAAATCTTGAGAAATACTGACTTAAAAGAGATAAAGAACAGCTCTTAAGTCCTGAGAACGGCAGCCCAGCCAGAAGGCCCCACCCCTTTCCAGTTCCGGGCTCTTTCTCCCCACACTGAACCAGAATCCACAAAGAATGCAGAGAAGAGCAGGGCTCTGACCCCTCACGGTGACCAGTTCACTCCGGCTGGACTCTGAGATCTCCATGCTGATTCCAGATATGATCCTAGCTTGACATCGGAATATTAAAACGTGGTCCTGCTCCTCAATGGGGAATTCCAGCGTCACAAAATTCTGGTCCCAACAATGCTTATCTCGTTTCTGCTTGACATATTTGGAATTTAGTTCAAGTTTTTCAATTGTGAAATGTATTGGGCCCTTTTCCTCTGGGACAGAGCAATTGACCATCACAACCCCGCCTTCTATGGCCTCCTTCTTGTCCAGCGTCACCCTGGGAGGGGGCGTACCTTGGGGGAAAGAGAAAGCCCATTAGCAGCCGTTTCATCTGGTGGCACAAACCTCGCTCGGCTGAGTCACTGTGGTTGACCTATCTGAGGATTCTCTGTGTTTCCTGAATACTCAGTGCTAGCTATCAGGTAATTATTGAGCATGTACGTGCCCAGCACAGAACCAGGTACTTTAAAAAATAGGTGAAATATGGCTCTGCGCCCGTAGCTCAGTGGTTAGGGTGCCAGCCACAGGCACTGGGGCTGGCGGGTTCGAACCCAGCCCAGGCCTGCTAAACAACGACAACTACAATAAAAAATAGGCTTGGCTCCGCGCCTGTGGCTCAACGGGCTAAGGCGCCAGCCAGGTACACCTGAGCTGGCGGCTTCGAATCCAGCCCGGGCCCGCCAAACAACAATGACAGTTGCAACCAAAAAATGGCCGGGTGTTGTGGCGGGCGCCTGTGGTCCCAGCTGCTTGGGAGGCGGAGGCAGGAGACTCGCTTGAGCCCAGGAATTGGAGGTTGCTGTGAGCTGTGATGCCACACCAATCTCCCCCGGTTGAACGCTTCACACTCTCACACAAAAA
>CAUYRH010153481.1:0-35209 GCA_963574655.1 Perodicticus potto | reverse complement strand
ATGTTTTGATATATGTAAAGGCATACATCATTTTATTGAATTTTGATTTACTGTACTTTGAACACGTGTGTATATATATATGCATATATAAATCTATGTGTGTATATATCTATATCTATCTATCTATATACATATATATATTTTTTTTTTTAGAAATGGGAGGTTTGTGGCAGCTCTGTGTTGAGCAATTCTATCAGTGGCACTTTTCTTTTCTTTCTTTTTTTTTTTTATTAAATCATAGCTGTGTACATTAATGCAATCATGGGGTACAATGTGCTGGTTTTCTATACAATTTGAAATGTTTTCATCAAACTGGTTAACATAGCCTTCACAGTTTTTCTTAGTTATTGTGTTAAGACATTTATATTCTACACCTAGTAAATTTCACATGTACTCTTGTAAGATGCACCGTAGTTGTGGTCCCACCAATTATTCTCCCTCTTCCCTTCCCCCTCCCTTCTCCTCTCTCTTCCCCTTTCCCTTCTTTTTTGGCTATAATTGGGTTATAGCTTTCATAAGAAAGCTATAAATTGGTTTCATAGTAAGACTGAGTACATCAGATACTTTTTCTTGCATTCTTGAGATACTTTGCTAAGAAGAATATGTTCCAGCTTCATCCATGTAAACATGTAAACATGGAGAGATAAAGTCTCCATTTTTTTTTTTTTTGAGACAGAGTCTCACTAGGTTGCCCTTGGTAGGGTGCCATGGTGTCACAGCCACAGCAACCTCAAACTCTTGGGCTTAAGCGATTCTTTTGCCTCAGTCTCCTGGGACTATGGGCACCTGTCACAATGCCTGGTTATTTTTTTATTGCAGTTGTCATTGTTGTTTAGCTGGCCTGGGGCCGGGATCGAACCTGCCAGCCTGGGTATATATGGCCGGTGCTGTAACCACTGTGCTACAGGCGCCAAGCCATTTTTCAGTACCATTTTTCTAATAGCGTGTTTTCACTTTATATCTCAGTGTCACACTTTGGTGATTCTCACAATATTTCAAACTTTTATTATTATTTTTATATCTGTTATGGTTATCCATGATCAGTGATCTTTGATGGGGAAACAATTAACTATGCCCATATAAGGAGGTGATCTTAATCTATATAGTTGACTCCTTCACTAACTGATCATTCCCTTGTCTCTCTTCCATTCCTCTTCCTTGTTGTGTCTCCGAGACACAACAATATTGAAATTAGGCCATATAACACCCCTATTATTACCTATAAGTGTTCAAATGAAAGTAAGAGTTTTACCTTTCTTACCTTAAGTCAAAGAAGAAATGATGAAGCTTAGTGAGGAAGACATGTTAAAAGCTGAGCTAGGCTGAAAGCTAGGGCTCTTGTGCAAGACAGTTAGCCAGCCAAGTTGTAAATGCAAAGGAAAAGTTCTTGGAAGAAATTAGAAGTGCTACTCCTGTGAACAGTGATAAGAAAGCAAAACAGCCTTATTACTGATATAGAGTTTTAGTGGTCTTGAGAGATCAAACTAGCTAGATCATTCCTTTAAGTCAAAACTTAATCCAGATTATGACCTAACTCTCTCCAATTCTATGAAGGTTGAGAGAGGTAAGGAGTTTGCAGACAACAAGTTTCAACTTGCAGAGCTTGGTTTATGAATTTTATGGAAAGGAGCCATCTCTGTAATATGAAAAATTATAAGGTAATTAAGAAATTACTATAGTCACAAGTGAAACAGCAAGGCGAAACAGCAAGTGGCTAATACAGAAGCTGCAGCAAATTATCTATGAGATCCTGCTAAGGCACTGGTGAAAGTGGCTATACCAATCAAGAGATTTCCAATGCAAATGAAATAGCCTTCTAGTAGAAGAAGATTCCATCTAGAACTTTCCAAGTTAGAGTAGAAACAATCAATGCCACATTTCAAAGATTCAAAGGACAGGCTGACTTTCTTGTTAGCGCCTAATACAGATGGTGACGTTAAATTGAAGGCAATGCTCATCAACTATTCCAAAAAATCCAAGAGCCTTTAAGAAGTATGCTAAATCCACTTTTCCTTTGCTGTGTAAGAGGAACAGCAAAGTCTGTATGACAGCGTATTTATTTAGATCATGGTTTACTGAACATTTTAAGCTCATTGTTGAGACCTACTGCTAGATAAGATTATTTTCAAAATATTACTGGTCAGTGACTAGTCTCCAAAGAGTGCAGATAGAGATGTACAAGGAAATTAATGCTACTTTAATGCCTGCTAATAAAACATTCATTCTGTAGCCCCTGGATCAAGGAATAATTTCAACTTTCAAGTTGTATTATACCAGAAATACATTTTGTAAGGCTATACCTGCCATAGACAGTGATTATTCTGATGGCTTTTGGCAGAGTATGTTGAAAACCTGCTGGAAAGGATCCACCACTCTAGATACCATTAAGAACACTCATTATTCATTTGAGGAGATCAAAATATTCTTGAAAGAAGTTGATTTTAACCCCTATAGACAACTTTGAAAGGTCTAAGATTTTTGTGGCAATTAACTGCAGATGGAGTGGAAAATAGCAGAACTAGAATTAAAAGTGGAGCCTGAAGATTCATCTGCATTGCTGCAATCTCATGATAAAACTTGAGCAAATGAGGAGTTGCTGCTTAGGAAGCAAAAAAAAAAAAAAAAGAAAAGAAAATGGCTTCCTGAAATAGAATCTACTTCTGGTGAAGATGCTGTGAACATTGTTGAAATAACAACAATGGATTTAGGAAATTACCTAAATGTATTTGATAAAGCAGTGGCAAGTTTGGAGAGAATTGATTCCAATTTTGAAAGGTCTTCTACTGTGGACACAATACTATCAAACAGTATCACATGCTACAGAAAATCTTTTGTGAAAATCAGTGTGATAAACTTTACTGTTAGCTTAAGAAATTACCCATAGCCACCCCAATCATTAGCAACCACCACCCTCATTGGTCACCAGCCATCAACATTGGGGCAAGACCCTCTACTAGCAAGAAGATAATTGCTTCTTAAAGCCTCAGATAATCATTAGCATTTTTAGCAATAAAGTATTTTTTTGATTAAGGTATATATATTGCTTTTTTAGACATAATGCTATTGAACACTTACTAGATAAAAGAATAGCATAAATACAAATTTTATATGCACTGGGAAAATTAAAAAAATCATGAGTCTTGCTTCATTTCAGGGGTCTGAAGGCAACGTGCAGTATCTCTGTAGTATACCGTATACATTGTGGATTGGCTAAATCAAGCTATTTAGCATGTACACTACCTCTCATATTTATCATTTTCTTGTGACTATTCTTGGTAGTTTCCATCCCACATTCATCCATCCTGAATGAATGAATGAACCAACAAGTCTTGGTTGCTTATATCCTGCCATTGACATGGTTAACACAAATTAGTATGAACTAAATAGTTCCTTTAAAGGAGTTTGGTGGTGTTCAGTAAAGCTCATCAGCACTGAGCCATGGAATGATTTCTTCAATATCTTCAATAAGAAGACATTTTAAGGAGTTTTCCCCTTAAATCCTGTGAGAATGAATGTCAGAGAAACTGCAACAAAGTTTAATTCATAGCTCTGGCTTCCTTGTTTAGTAAATAGTAGAACTCCAGGCAAACTAAAGCTTAACCATTTAATGCTTAGGCTTGCCAACTTGTTAATTAGGGCAACTCTGCAGATGTAATCACAGGTTTTGGTTTCAGAGCTTGGCCTTGCAGCTGCAGTCCACTAACCTGTGAGGATGCAGATTAAGAGTCAAAGTGGTAAATGGGTTTGGGAATCTTTGTGGTTAAAAATTGATGGAGTTGGAGGATGATATTATGATTGACTTAGCAGTGTTTTATTGACCACGATTTAATGGCCTCACAATTTTATTTTCATTTTTAGACCATGTACGTATTTCTGAATTGTCTAATAAGTATTAGATGATGGTATTATAACACAATGATAAACTCATACATTTAATGATAAAATGGTAAACTCATGTGTTACACCTAATGTATACCAAAGTGGTAGTTTCTCTGAGACAAATATATGTCAATAAGACATTTTCATAAGCTGAAGTCATAAATCCCTTTCACATCTGCGTACGTGTCCTGTACATTTATGGGTGCACATTTAACTCTGCATGCATATTTATATTGTCACACACGTGAATTGGGATTTGCATTTGGGGGAAGAAGAAGAGATGATTTTCTAATGAAAGACAAAGATGAAGAAGAAAGGTCCACGTAATACATCTGAAAGTGCTGTCTTATTTATTTTTTTTTCCTCAAGGAGGGTAGATTTAAGAGGTTTGCAGATAATATGAACTTGCAGGATTCTTATTCTGGCAATATTACTATTATTAATATTTATTAAACTTTACAAAAATTAAGTCTGGGTTATTTTCTCTTTGAAGGGCTAATATCCAGAATCTACAAGAACTTAAACAAATCAGCAAAGAAAAAAAAATAGTCCCATTAAAATGTGAGAGACATTTTCCCAGAAAAGAAAGAAAAATAGTCAACAAGCATATAAAAGAGTGATTAACATCACTAATCATCAGGGAAATGCAAATTAAAACCACAGTGAAATACCACCTTACCCCTGTCAGAATAGCTATTATTAAAAAAGTAAAAAAAAAAAATACATGTTGGTGCAAATGTAAAAGGGAATGTTTATACACTATTAGTGGGAATGTAAATTATTACAACCTCTATGGAAAATAGTATAGAGATTCCTCAAAGAACTAAAAGTAGACCTACCATTTGATCCAACAATCTTACTACCAGAATCTACTCAAAGGAAAAGAAGTCATTATATAAAAAAAAAAGACACATTCATCCATCCTGAATGAATGAATGAACCAACTACTCTTCATTCTCCAACCAACTAGACATTGATTCTCATAGAATTTAAGGGGAAAACTTCTTAAAATGTCTTCTTATGGCAGATGTTGAAGAAACCATTTAGTTCCATGGCTCAGTGCTGATGAGCTTTAGTGAACAATGCTAAACTCCTTTAAAGGAATTATTTAGTTCATACTAATTTGTGTTAACCATGTCAACTAATCAATAAATACATGTATGTTTATTACAACACCATTGACAATTGCAAAGATAGGGAGTCAGCCTATACACACATACACACATGCAAAGAGGAAATACTACTCAGCTATAAGAAAGAATAAAATAATATCTTTTCCAGCAACTTGGATGGAACTGGAGGCCATTGTCCTAAGTGAATTTATCTTAGAAACAGAAAGACTACATGTTCTTATGAAGTAATGGGTACCCATGGTCATACATAGTGGGGTAATGGACACTGGAGACTCAGAAGAGAGAAATAGTGTGAGGACTGAGAAATTAAAAATTATACATTTGGTACAAAGTACAATATTCAGGTTATGAGTAGAAGCCCTGACTGCACCACTGTAAAATTCCTCCATGTAACAAAAAAATTTGTACTTCCTAAATCTATTGAAATAAATTTAAAAATATACATTTATATATAGCGTGGATGATGTGAGTTATAGGAAGAAGCCTTCATAACTCACTGACATCTCTGAAGTGACATTAACAAAGTAAAAAGTAGAATTGTGTGTTCTATTGCAGCTAAGTTGGGTTAAGTCCAGTATATACACATAAGTTTATCCAAATCTTTCCTAAACATACATTTGACTAAATCCAGTAATCTTTACATGATATATAAGGGGGGAAAGGTCTATGCACATACCCCCCACACACATGCACTATGAATAAAGAAGGCAATACCAACAGCTATCAGAAATGCACCTGCCACCTGTGGCCCTATATGGCATATGGACCAGCTCTGGACATTCTATCTGTCAGGGGTGTGTGGCTCTAACAGCGACACAGTACCTCATGGAACAGTGCTCTTGTGTGTAAGTTCTTTGGGGGAGTAAGTCTGAACCTAAGAATGGCATCAAAACGTTACAACACAAACCAAGCAGGCCCCATCTGAACAACAGGTTCTTCACCCCCTCCACCTTGCTCCTGCCCTGGGACTGTTGTCCTTCAGTACAGACTCAAATCACACTGGGCCATCTCTTCCAAAGACAATTCTATTTTTCATTGACTTATGTCTTCTGAAGCTCTATGGAAAGCCTTGGTTAGCAAATTATTATTTTTATTGGCCCAATTGTTTTGTTTTATTAAGAATCCAAGTTCAGGAAATCAGAAATTTTCTGGCTGGGTCATTTTGACCAGTACAACAGTATCTTGTTTTTTATTGGAACAAAAAATGTTCAATTTTAAACATTAAATATAGAAATCATGATATGTATGTTTTTCTCTTTAGTGAGGAGATAATACTATTCTGTAGGAAAATTCCCAGTGATATTGGCATGAAATAATCACAACTTTAGGAAATCTCTGTATATACTTAGTGCATAAATCTTTCTTTTATCCTTATAGAAATATATTTTGGCTCTTACTTTGGTTTTGTAAAGTGCTATTTTCTCTGTTTTCCTGTAACTTGAATAATATTTTTGAGCATTTATGGGGCCTGCTCAGTTTGTGTTGTGATGTATGACACACGTTGTGCTGAGGACGGGTGAGAGGAAGATGAAAGGACACGAACTTGCCTTCAGTCTTACAAGAAAAAAACTCTCAATTTTTAAATTTATTTTTATGCATAAGTGTAATGAGAAGCTAGTTGTACTTTTGTCTAATTAGCAATGTCCATAGTGCTCTAGATGACATAGGGGGTAGTGGTCAGGGAAGCCTTTCATGGAGAAGGAACATTCTGAATTTATTTTTGACAAAATAAGGGAATAAGGACATCTTAGCCAGAAAAAGAATCCTTAAGGCTGGGATAATGTGGGACCATAGTCTTATTATGCAATACTAATCAATATTAATTTTATATTTATTACATGTTTAAATGAAATTTAAGGTCTTTGGGGTTAAATAAAATCAATTAAATTAGCTTAAAATATCAAGTAATGGTAATGACTTTAATTGAATCTGTTTCTTTTTGCTTTTAACAAATGTGGTTACTAGAAAATTTAAAATTACTTATGTGATTTGTATTAGATTTATACTGGGGAAAACTGATCTGGAGGAGACAGAGATGTTTAATTAAGAACATAAATGCTTTCTAACAATTTGATTGATGGTGTCCATATTTTTTAAAATATGTGGTACACATATGGTTCTTTCTAGCCATCTATAGTTAAAATAATTCAGATTCAATTAATAGTTGTTGACTTCATAAGGTGTGGAAATTATTGTTCAAAGAAGAGAATTAATGCTTGTGATCTGAACAGAAATACAAACCAGTGATTGTCTGGTACCATATATGTAAAAATGAAATACCAAATACTGTGGAAAATGAATAGTCACTCGATGCTGACTGAAATAAGGAGGAATTCAGAATAGGGTGTCATTTATGTCATTACAAGGGCATGAAAGCACAAGTAAAAGTATTCTTCCTAAATTAACGTCTATCCTGTCTTAAAAAACAAACAAAACCTAGCAAGTTATTAGGCTTCCATGCTGACAACGCAAATAAATTGCTTCATAGAAACATAGGTAACATATGTGTGTGTTTACATAGGTTGGAAAGTGATATATAGGATGAGGAGTTAAGGCCAAAAATGGCGAAGTACTCACAAGTAGGTAGGTGAGTATAGAACGAAAGATTTCAGAAAACATAACCATCTTGAACACTAAGCAGAAAACTTAGTTTTAGGGGAGAGTACACAGGAACAGTCTGACCTGTCCGGCAAGCCACTGGGCAGGGCAAATATGTGGGTGGTGGTAGTAAAACATTTATAGCAGCCTCAGCTGATCAGGTTATCATGGTGGGCAACATTTGCTCTAGCCACAGGTATTCAAAGCAAACGATATTAAGTGTTTTCAGCAAGCTCTTATTGAAGGGGATTGGTTAAAATTGGAAATTGCTAACTGTGAGTTATTAAGAGACACAGTATCCATAAATCAATTTAGGTGCATTATATTCTCTTCCATTACTGGTATTCATTTAAACACGAACTGCTGCATGTTCTGCTCACAGTAGGACAAAGCAAAAGTTGAGGCTACTTTAATTCTACAGTGTTTGACTTTTGTTCATATAAAATGAATTACTTCTTTTCTGATCAGCTTGAAGAGGAACAAATTTGTATTCAACAAATTCCTGGTGCTATAATCTTATTTTTGCTTTCCGTCTCACATCTTGACTGTAAGAAGTGGCATGGGGCACGGGGAAAAACTGGGCTTTGGAATCTAAAACAACCTCATTTGAATATGATTTCTGTCACCCACTGTGTTTGACCTTGGCCAAGTCATTTAATCTACCCAAACCTCAATTTGCTTGACCCAAATACTTACCCTGCCGGACTGTTCAGGGGAAGAAATGTTAAATGCATTGTTTAGCACACAGTGTCCATAAATATTATCGCTGTTGTGGTTATGAAGTTGAAAAGCATTCTGAGCAGGACAGCTTTTCCATAGTAAAAATTTGTAATTAAAATGAGTATTTTATATATGAACAATATCATTACGACATCCAGTTTCCAGGGTCTGGAAGGAGGGGAGAAATGCTGTAGGGGATTGGTGGAGGGACAAAGGGAGGCCCGTGGCTTTGTTTGTTTCACCAAACAAAGCTGCCCCATTTCTTACTGGGGAGGTTAAATCTCCGCTACAGTGGAGGCAAAGAAACACCTAGAAGCAGAAGAGATGAGTAACAGAGCGGAGTGATCCTGCTCTGACTGAGGAATAGGGCTCATCTCTGCCTGACCAGCAGAAGTCCAAGAAAAAAGGGCAGGAAGCAGTCAGCCTTTCTTTCTTTCCTCCCCAAGCCTCATGATGGGAACATGTGTTTTGTTTTCGTTTTTTTCTTTTCAGACTCCTGGGATTCTCCTTATGTGCCACCTGATAGACAGGTTTGTGAACAGAACATGCCCAGAGCATCCATGCTGGAGGTTTGCTGAGTCTGGGTTGTGGGACAGCATTTGTTTTGTGGTGTTCAGAGGCAGGGCTAGAGCCAGGTCCAGCCGGCTCAACCCTGGCCTGGCACACAGTAGGGATGCCGTTAAGTGTGGACAGGATCCAAATGAATGCACACATCCCACAGTTTATAGGCCCCATGAGGAGGGAGGATAAATAGTTGAAGCTTTATTCTAGACAAATGAGAATCTTGTTATATTCGCTTACACATGGTGATGGTATAAGAGAGGAAAACAGAATGGAAATCAATGATAAATTAAGCAAAGGGTATTAACTTCCAAAAGACAAGCCCTTTAAATGCCTCTCAAAATTCTGCCTTTGCTTGTTTAACAAAACACTTTGATCAATGAAATGCAGTTAGGTGAGGAGTTTCACACTTAACAATTCTTTCTCCAAACCCTATTTAGAATGAACCAAAAATCTTTTACGTTTTTTCCTGAGCTTAACCTTTTTACATAGAGAAAGGATTTCTGTTATCTTCATTTAGTGTAAGACTTAGATAACTAAGATCAATTGAGTTTTGAGAGTGATACGCTTTGTCCTTTAGCTATGATAATATGGTCAGTGCTGTCTTTATGAAAATGAGGAAAGAAAATTGTTTGATGTTTTAATATTTGCAAGAGCAGAACTGACTCCAGTTTTGGGCATCACATTTGTTTATATGTCAGTCATCCGTAATGATGATAGAGCAGTATCTCCTGGAGGAGGGAATGTTCTCTGCTGAATTATAAGCATTTCTAAACCATTTAGCAAGGGGATTTGGGATATCACTTAATTCATATAGAAAGTGGGAGTATCAAGAAAACAAAATTAAATGACACTTTTCAAAATAGGAATAGTCTGGAGTTAAAAAAATTATCCTCTTGAAAGTGGCATAAGCCAATGCCACTCGCACATTTGAATTCAATTCCTTTTTTTACATGTATCTGGGAAATAGTATACAAAAATGATTTTGCTGGGTCTAGAACAAAGCCGAATCTGGGTCCAAGTCTAAGGTTCCAACATCATATCAATGGGTCTGTTCAAAATAAAGATGATTGCCTCTCCTTCTCCCTTGGTAGCATCTAACGTGAATATATGACTTATAAATTATAAAATGAGTTCTTTAACTCTAAACCAGCATTCTAAGAATTGTATAGTCTTTGGGCCATAATGTTTATTAATTTAAGTTTTTTCATTCTTGTCATAATAAAACATTTTCTACCTTTTGATAATTAAAACGACTTTTCTGGTTTCATAATTTTTTCAAAAGCAAAACATAATATTTTAGGGGGAGTATTTTTTTCCCCCTCAATCTTTGAAGAAGTGTGAATGAAATAGCATTACATTGGTAAGTGATTTTCATTTGTAAAGACTTCTGCTAATTGTGACATCACCAGAGGCTGCCTTGATGGCACAGGTGACATATATTTGCAGTAGGGAGCTGTTTTTCTCTCACCACCAGTTGTCAGGGGCTTGTCAGAGTGGAAAGATTGGAAGATTGATTGGTGTCCTTTTCTTTTTCATTGATTTTCCTGGGTTTCTGGCTGGCTGATGAATGTGTAGCATCAGGTACCATGGATTATGTGTGTGAGAAGAAAAAATAAAGAGCTCAATACTAAAAATTATAAAGACTATCATTTGTTAAGGCTTACAATTTGGTAGGCATCATGGTAAGTACTTCATACACATTATCTCTTTTAATTTGCATAACAACTAGATTTTATAGTTGAGGAGGCTAAGTGTAGAGAGGATAATTAATTTATTCAATGCCATGCAGCTAATAGGTTTATCTGACTTCAGAACCTAGAACAGATGGCTTCTGATCAAATTATGACTTACAATCAAATTAAATTCAAGACAATTGAACCAACCGTTTTACTACACATCATGGAGGATGCAAAGACCACAAGGAATTTAGAGTCCTTTAAAGGAAAAAAAGACGTGTACACGACTAGGTAATAACTGCAAACAAGTTTTATGGGTAGGCATTAAGTTTTCCCCTTGAAGTTATCTCCATTAGTCTTAAAAATCTCTTTATCTTTTAATTCCAGAAAGTATGCATTTTCCCTGCAAAACTTGGGTCCCTTTTCCATTGGTTCCAGCCAAATATAATGAATATGTAACTTTCTATGACTTTCTTCCAATCCCAGTACAATGATATCATCTCTATGTAAGGAATGAAAAATGATCTTTAACTCAATGATCTCCTTTATTCCTCAAGTTCATTGTTAATAAATTTTGCTTCTGGTCATTTCCTCTTCCTCTCTCTTCCAGACCTCTGATATGGCTTCAGCTCGAGGACCTTTTATCTCTGGTTTGGTCCATTGTCGTCTTCTTTCTGCCAGCATCTGGCACTTCTCTTGATAGCCTGTCCACACCGCCTCTATTTTGGTGATGTTTTTCTCTCAACTAAAGGTTATACCAAGTCAGTCCTTAAAACTCTGTGGATTCACAAGACCTCCTGAGTTAGGGCTAACAGCCTTCACTCTCTTCTTCAAAGTCCTTTTGCAGGGTTCCTCTTACAAGCTCACTGGCCTCATCTCCCATTATCTTCCACCTTTCTCCTTCCATCTGCTCACATTAAATTTCACCATGTGTCTGAATGAAGCTTGTTAGGAAGTCAGTGAAGTTAAATTCATGTTGAAGAATATCTTCTATGCTTGTTAGTCCCTCACAGTCTTGATAAAAAGGGAAACTTTACTGAACATACTTCTTTATGAAATAAAGTGGATAGGATGTTGATTATTTGGTATTTCAGCATATGAGGTTGAGGTTGGGGAATAAGTAGAGACAACCTTTAATGTAGTATGTATAATGGACGTGGATCTGTTCCATGTAGATTCTTCTTTAAGGGAAGAGTCTCTCTGGTTATCTAATTCTTTGGGGCAAATAGAACTGGCTCTTTTATTATAGAATTTCTACTTTTTTTTCCAGTTAACATCTTTTAGTACTTATTAATTTTTTCTCAATTCTCTTGTTAAAGGTTGCCTCACCTTCCAGGTGCAAACTCCCACTACATCAACGTAATGGGATCGTGGCAGTGAATCTAAGTTTGTAAGGCTCCAGAAACAACTATGGAACTTTAAAAAAGTGTTTACACGATAGTCCCATGCTTGGGCTTCTGATTCTGTGATTTGTTATCCAGGGTTGAGAAAACACATGTTCTGTACTCATTAGAAGGTCTTCCACCACATAGGTTATTTTTCTTTTTCTAGATCTGTCTGAATGATTCATTTTTATTGCAACAGTGGTCTCTGTCTTGGATAAATTCTTCACAATTCCATTGTGAGAGAGATAAAAAGATAAATTTTATAAGTTGAAAGACTAAACTTTGTTCCTGGTATATTCTATGGTGAATTTGGACAAAATTCATCTTTCCTTATCATGTGATATCAATCCCTTCTTATCACTTGCTTGTTGGGTTTTTTTCCTGCTCAAAGTCTATTCAGGTTAATAAAAAAAAGTATTCAGTAGGAAGAAGGAATAAATAAATCAAGTTGTGTGCTCTTCAGTTATATTTTTATTTCAAAAGGGAATGCTAAAAAAAAGTATATTAGCAATTAGCATTTTTTGAACACCTATTGTCCAACAGTATTTTTGTTGGTGTTATATTATTATATTTATATATTATATATGTTATATTTATATATAATTGATTAGATTGGTGTTATACAAATTAATATTATATTATAGTATTACATTTAATAAAACAACAACGTCTGAAGTAGTCATTGTTATTTATCTTTTACAGATGAAACAGGATCAGAGAGATAAAATAATAGTAAGGAACAGAATGGGGCCCTTCTAATTCCACAATATGTAGCCTTTCTTTCATTATTGCCTCTTTAGAGACTTTCAAATCAAAGGTGGTCTTGTATGCATGCTTCTTCTTCTTTATTTTAAAATAAAACTACTAATATCCTAGTTTTAGAGTGATAAACTTAGATTTTAGAAAATATTTTTACAAGCACATTTTTGTTTCCAAAGCTTTAAAGTGTCATTTTTTTTTTCTTTAGGTAATTGATAATATACCAAAATTGACTGAACTTGGACCTCTCTGCTGAGCATGTCAAACATACATGTCCAAAAGGCTGCCATTTGTTTTATTCAGCTTTCAACTTAACTACCCAAGTTCCTTTTGTAAAATTAAAAATGAAAATATAATGTCTAGAATATAATTCCCATAATCACTGGGAAACCCCCCCACAACTAGCATCAGTGAATACTCATGAAATTGACAAAGTTGTTAGACTGTTATTAAGGAAATTAGAAAAAAAAATTGAAAGCCCTTTGGAGATCCACATATCCTTTAGAGATCATATAATTCAGTAGCAATGTAATGCGGAAAAAAAAATTTCATTAAAATGTTGGAATCTGGTGTTTATCTGATTGAGTAGGGAAAAAGATCCACCGGGATTTGTTAACAGGAAGTTAGAATTGAGTGGGCAGGAATAATTAATCTCTTGAGGCCAGATAAGAAGAAAAGAACTCATTTGAGTGTATGGAATGCCCTCAAATGCCTATTAATACTACTTATAAAGAAAATCAATCTTGTATGTTGACCCTGGCTCCTGGGAAAGAGGGAATGGTCTTTGAAAACTGCTGGTGTAACTGAAGACTTGGAACCCCTTTTATTTATTTATTTTTTACCTTTCCAGTCAGCAGAAAGAATGAATGTTGATAGAAATTCAAAGAATTTTCATTGAGAACCTTTCTGCAGTTCTAGTTTTTGGATCCAGCCAAGAGGAAAATGTTATTTTACAGCTTTTGTGTTGGTGTTGATGGGTTCTTAGGAGACTTCTTGAGGGAATGAAGGTGGAAGAGGTAGATAGGACACTTCTAAGAGAAGAGCTTAAACACTGGCTGTCATCCAGGCATGGGTAATTTTGCCTCTAGCTAGAAATATTTTGCTATAGGTCACTGTCAATTCCTTGTTTTAAAAGGGTTAGTAATAAATGTGTTCTTAATTTACATATATACCTTTTCATCATTTTTGTTTGGGCTTATCTTGGTTGTTTCATTCCAATTCTTTTGCCTCTTATTCTGAATTGAAATGAAAAATGAAATGTATAAAACATTGCAAGAAAATTCGGCAAGCTTTCCTCATTCTGAAGCTGTACAATAATTATTATTGAGAGATTACAGGGAACTCTTGCAGTGTCATTTAGGGATTCTCAATTTATTCACAGACTCTTTTTCTGCCTTGCTTAACAAAGACACTATCTTCCTGATAAAATCTAAATGTTTCTTATTAACTTGTTTGCTCTGCCAACCAATATTTGCAAACAATAAAGTACTTATAATAAGAACAGGCATTTATTTAATACATAGTATATGTCAGGTACAGGGCTAAGCACTATACAGATTATCTGATTTACTCCTCACAACCACCCATGAGAAAGTTACTATTATTTCATTTGACAGATGAGGAAATGGAGAGTTAGGGACATTAAATAAATTGCCTGAGCAGCATAGTTAGAACGCAATAAATCTGTATAAGAAGCCAGGTCTAGGAGTGCAATTTTAGCGTTACTTATCCATTTCTCAGAAGAGGAAGGGGAGTTAATAGACAAAATACAGATCATCCAATTAAACTTAAATTTGAGATAAACAACAAATAATTTTAGTACACGTATGTCCCAAATTTTGCAGAGCACATGGACATCCTTCATTGTTATTTTCTAGACTGACAACCCTTGGAACATTTGATTACTGGCAGTATCAATTTTGAGCCAGAAAATTCTTTTGAGGACCTCTAGCCCCACTGTGTTAGAATACAGGTGAGGAAAGGTGCAGAAAGGATTTTCAAGTTCCCATGACTGGCAACACAGCGAGTCTGGGTCCTTGCCATCCTGCCCCTTTTAACTGCTTAGCAGTTTTTCTTCGACTATCAGGTAAGTTTGCCTTTGTTAGTTTTAATGGGGTTTATCTCCTATTTTCTGAATTGTTGTCTGGAAAGCAAATCTTGGCAAACGGTTTACCAACAGGAACATGAGAAAAAGTCTTCAGCAGGGAAGGAGGAAGCAACAAGTAATAGTTACTTGGTTGCCCTCGTGTGCCAGCAATGCACAACATTCTTTCCATATGGCATCTCATTTGTAAGAAACAAGAGCCATGAGTATAATGGTATATATTAAATATCTTCTTGTCCTAGTCAAAATTTTTTTAGACGTTGGCCAGAGGGTTTAATTAGAATGACTAGCAGTGTTATCAGAGGATGGATAAATAGGAATGCATTTTATAAAGTAGTCATCCTTTCAGCGGATAGTAAATTAAAATGTTGTATAATCCACTAGAGTTCAATATTGGGTCATTTTCTTCAAAGAAGAGAGAGGTATTAATTAGTCTGTTGCTTGGGGGCTTCATTATCTATGCTTCATTCCCTTTGCTGTTGTAGCGAACAGTTCCTGGGCATTTGGGCCCTGACTGATTAACTTGCACGGCTTCCTCTTGATAGTGGTCCTTCTGACAGACACCGTTAAATAGGAGAGAATGCGGTAGAGGAGAAAAGGGAAAAAAAACTGCCAAGCGTGGCTTTTTTTTTTCACAATGTGAAAACAAGCAAATAAATGCAATGCCTGGGCAGACAAAAGTAAAAGTAAGAGGCTACCTGAGTTGTCCATCTTGGTTATGGGCCCCAAATCAAATGAACTAGAGGCTTTCGCAGGTGGAATTACAAATGGTTCAGAGATGATAGAAGCTTCCTAAGGGCTCTGCCTGTCTTTGTGAAAGGAAAAGATGCCTTTCTGTTAGAACTGAAAAATCAAGATTGATTATAGTCTAGAAACAAATGTTCAGTGTATCAATACAGACAACAGAATTGTTGATATAGAGCTTTGAGTTGTAACTGTCTGAAGGTGGACATTTTTAGCTAAATGTAGTTTTTCTTGGTATTATTCTCACATCAGAGTCTTTTTCCCCCAAACTTGGTCTTTCTCTCAAAACAGATTTACTTTTTCAAAAGCATTTTTAATTCTGTTGGCGTAAAGGCAATATCTTTTCTTTTCACTTTCAATTTTAAACTATTTTTAGACTTACAGAAAAGTTGCAAATATAGAACAGAGTGTTTCCACATATTGCTGCTGTAGACTGTTCTAGTGAAATACATGAAAAAAGTGAAAATTATCCCTAATTTTACTAGCTAGAGAAAGTCACTGCTAATATATTAGTATATATCCTTTGGGACAATTTTCTATTCTTGTATACAAAGTGTATATCTCTTGACAAGAGATATATAATTTTACCAAAATGTTATCATAGTCCACATACTTGCATTGTTCATCTAGAATTTTATTGTGACTATTTTCCCACAGTATTATTGTTAGAAAACAGTATCTACCAGAAAGTTCTACCAGATCATTTGGTTATTTCATTGTAAGGTCTGATCAATCAAATATGAAATAAAATTGAATAAGCAGACTGACTGACTAACCGAATAGCTCAGTAAATGCAGATGTTTGAATTATTATATATAAATATTTGGGTTCTCCACTCAACCAGCTATATGTTTCTGTAAATGCAGCATTTCCCACATATTTACCTAGAAAAGATATATTTAAATTCAAGGACTCAATCCCTTGGTTTTAAACTTTTGTCTGTGATGTTCCTTTTAGTGGTACTGCAAAGTGAGGAAATTAACCTCAGCTTCAAACCCTCGGCTTTGATCTAAAATGCTCGACAGGAGCCTCCAGGCTTCCCTCTAAGGCTGCAGTTCTAAAGGAAGCATTTCCTCATGACCATGGTTTTTAGAATTATAAGTAAAGAAGAACTGGGCAGGCAGACGTCCCCCAAAGGTCTCCTCTGTTCCGTTTCTCCTTCCCCCACTTCCTTGTGCCTCTGGCTCCATTATGCAAGAAGAATTGCTGGTCTCTTAATATTGACAAAATTGCCGATGGTGCTGAGAATTACGAAACTTTCCAGTGATATAAAAGATTGAGTTTTATTCTCATTTTTGAACTCATGAGGGCAAGAGGTGAGTGGATAGAAATGCAGCAAATTTCCCATCTAAAGAAGCATTTTAACCTCAATGCTTAGCTCACTAAACCACCGTGACGTAGAGAGGAGGGGCAGAGGTAGGCATGCTGCTTTTTCCAGATGAAACCTAATCCTATAATTTGTATTTTCATTCTAGTGCTCTTTGCACCTCTTATTATTTGTTTATTTGTTTATTTTTATTTTTATTGTTCTTCGTACCTTTTAAAAGGGGATTCTTCTTGGAGGTAGAAGGAAGAAAGTCATTAAAAAATTTTTATTAGCCACTTTAATAGTAGATCTGATCTTTTATCAACCTTGGTCTCAATTTGCTTTGTAAGAGTGTAAGAAGCACTGGTATGGAGCAGGGGGAG
The DNA here is from genome assembly GCA_963574655.1 of Perodicticus potto. NCBI lineage: Eukaryota > Metazoa > Chordata > Mammalia > Primates > Lorisidae > Perodicticus > Perodicticus potto. Next base: position 17,958 of record CAUYRH010153481.1, on the reverse strand, counting down.
GACTCTAACTGTAATATTTCGTCTCTTAGATCTCTGGAGGGCGATGAATGAGGGTAAGGTACTGAGAATCCTAGGACCATGTCTCAGGTTCTAAGCTTCTTTAGCAATAGGCAAGGTGCTTGATTGCAGAATGCTAAGTGTTAGTGATTACAATTACAGATTACTGAGTGCTGGCCATGTGGCAGCTGAGTGCCCCACGTGTGTCATTTCACTTAATACACCCTAATAGGAGGCAGGTGTTACAGTTATCGCCATGTTATAGACAAGGACCCTGAGGCTTGTAGAAGCAAGATAACCTTGTTGAAGTCACATAGTTATTAAGTTAGGGAGCTCCCTGCTGAGGCTTAGTACAGGTCTGTTAGAATTTTTTCTTTTTGCAGTTTTTGGCTGGGGCCAGGTTTGAACCCGCCACCTCTGGTATATGGGGCCAGCGTCCTACTCCTTTGAGCCATAGGCACTGCCCATTCTGTTATATTCTTTACCCCTTGGTGTCCCCTGTGGTTGAGTCTTGCTCTGTGTCTCCAGGATTTTCTGAGGCCATGCTTCTCCAGGAACCAGCACAGTCTGAGCCACGGGTATCATTGGGTGCTGGTTGCAGGCCTGGCCCCTCTGAGAATCCTGAGCATCTCCTGTGCCTTCCACTTGGGATGTGGTTATGGATGGCGAGCTACACTTGAGGCTGGAGGGAAGGAAATCCAGCAGAGACTAGGGGCATGAACGAGTCTCCTGCTGCTCTCATTCCCTTCCTAATCATTTTTTTCCCTCTAAATGATTAACTGTGTCTTCTTTGTTTCCCCTCTTTTAGGCACATCCTTTTTAACAAAGGATCCTTTAACAGGCAAGGATAACCATGCCCTTTACCTGTGTTTTAGTGACTTCGTTCTTATCTCCCCAGACAAAAGCCAAAAATCCTTTCTTCTTTTTTTTCCCCTTAAAAATCAACCGAAAATATATTCTTGCTCATTTCTTCCTTTATGTTTCCTGACATTTCCAACTGCACCCTAAGTTGAAGCTTGTCCAGTTACTCACAGTTTCCTAAACACATTTGTGTGAGTGTTTCTGTGTGTACGTGCGTCTAAATTTCCCCCCATGCCCTATATACCTTATCACTTTATTTTTCAGAATTCAGATAATGTTTCTTTCTCCATGAAACTTGCTCTGCTCTCAAAGCAGAGTGTGTTATTCTTTCCTCTGGGTTCTCAGAGTGTCCCATCCATACCTCTGCCTTAACATGGTGACACAGTTTGACAACTGTCACCTTATCTTTTACTTCCACCAGACTGTGTGATCTGTGGAGGCAATGAGTTGGTCTTAATCCCCCTTACATCTCTACTGGCGGCATAGTGTCTGGTAAGTGCTCTGTGAATCTGGCTGGAATGGATTCATAGAAAGACTGGGAGTCAGAAAAACATAAAAGTATCACTTGTCCTACCTGCCAAAACACTCTATGACATTTGATCCATTACAGGACCTCTCAGAGCCTTAGTTTCCTCATCAGTGAGTTGAAGATCTTGACCACAATCTCCGATGTCTCATCCTCAGAGGACAAGGGGCCCATTTAACAACAAGATACTAAAGAGTTTCTGATGGCAATTACTTTTTAGCTTGCTTTTGTTAAAAATCTTCATTTCAGTCCAAGTTTTTCAAATGAGCAATTTCGACCGAGAGAAAGGACACCAAAATCTGCTGTGACTGAAGTGGGGTGGAAAGGTTGCTTTTACACTTAATAGGCAAGGTTTGTTTCACTGACACAGGATCTAGGAATGTTCAAATTGGGAGGCGTCTAAGAGGTAAGTCATCTAGCCTCTGTATTTCATTCATATTATGTATGGAAGTTAAGACCTGGAAAGAGTAAGCATCTTGATCAAAGTCATAGCAGTAGTCCGAAGCAAAATGCAGCCTCTGGGTTCTTACCATCATACCTTCTGCTGTACCAAGCCCTGGATCTTTAGAACTCACAATGCTGAGTGATACTGTCCGATACTAAGTACAAGGGCAGAGTATTAATGTTGTATTACTCTCCAAGCTTCTCTTTCACAGTTGACTCAGTTTGGAGAAGACTTAATGGCACATTAGACACCTTTGATGTCTCCTTATATTACTATTGTCTGGACTTTACTGCCAAATGCATCACAAATTTATGAGCAATTTGTTGTTTATTGTCTTTTTTTTAACATCAGTTAAGATGTTAGAGACACATCACAATGGGCCAATGAGGGTTATAAGAAGCCTCATGAAGGGTACTTGAAATGACATACTGTGTTAGAAGATATGCTAAAAAATCCCATTTAATCCTCAGTTGGTGGGGCTCCAGCTTTGTGGAAGATAAAGTAAACATCTTCCAGATAAGAAACTGGATAGTGCATGGGCAAAATGCAGTAAGTTCTGATTTCAGACCCTAATGATGACCTTACTTATAGAGGCTTGGAGTTGTTACGTGTTATGTTGAGGTGTGAATCAGCAGATCACCTTTGCTAGAATGGATGGACTTTTTTTCCACTCTTAAACATCAATTACATACTAAGCATGTTTGTATCAGTAAACTATTGAGGCATAAAAAAACCACCCTAAAACTCAATGGCTTCACACAATACACATTTACTATTGCTCATGAGTTCAAAGGTCTGCTGTACATTTCTTCTGGTCTCAGCTGGGATGTGCAGTCGCTGTGGGTCAGGTGGGCAGAACTGCTAATTGTGGCAGGACGCTCTTGTGTGTTTCAGAATGAACTGTCTATAGATGGGTGTAGAATAGCTTTGGCTAGGAAAAGTAGCCTTTCCTCCTTATGGTTTATCATTTTCCAGCAGGCTAGTCCAGGCTTACGAGTGTTTAAGTCTAACCATGCAAGGTGGGGATTAAGGAGAAGCATACCAGCCTCTGGAGACCCAGCCTTGTACTTGGCAAATCTTCATTTCAGTCATATTCTGTGGATCAAACTAAGTCACAGGGCCAATCAGAGTCAAAAGAAAGACTACAAAGTTACACGGCAAAGGATATGGATGTAGAAAGACAGTAATTGGGGTCTCAAAGTAATCAGTCTGTTACAACACATGTACATATAATATTCATAAATTTGTGAATAACACAGAAATATTTCCCTTAGACCTTTTACCATTTTATTTTCTTCCTAAAGCTACAATATGTGTATTAATAATTCTCTATGTTCTTTCAGGCATTATCTATCTATCTATATATAGGTATAGATACATATTGATACATATCTATACATATCCTCCTTTAATAATACGTATAGCTTTATAATATATTTTAATTTAAATGTTAATTATAGGTTGAGTATCACTTTTCTGAAATTCTTGGGATGACAAACATTTCAGATCTCAGATTTCTTTTGAGTTTTGGAACATTTGCAAATGACATATCTTGAGGATAGAAGTCTAAATACAAAATTCACTTAGGTTTCATAACACTTTATACATATAGCCTGAAGGTAATTTTATACAATATTTTAAAATATTTTGTGAAAAGTTTTAACTGCATTTTGACTGTGACCTGTCACATAAGGCCAGGTGAGGAGATTTTCATTTATGGTATCATGTCATTGTTCAAAAAGTTTTGAATTTAGGGGAATTTTAGATTTCAAATTTTTACATTAGGGAAGCTCGGCCTGTATAAAACAATTTAAAAAATAAGAGCTGGGAGTGGTGGCTCACTCTTGTAATCCCAGCACTTTGGAAGGCTGGCAAGAGAGGATCACTTGAGGCTAGGAGTTTGAGACTACCAGGGGCAACTTGAAACCCCAGCTCTATGGAAAATAAAAACATTAGCCAGGTTTAGTGGCACATGTCTGTAGCACCAGGTACTTGGGAGGCCTAGGTGGGAGGATCATTTGAGCTCAGAAGGCCAAGGTTACAGGGAATTAAGATTATGACACTCCACTCTGGGTGACAGAGTAAGACTTTGTTTATTAAAAAAGTTTACACATTTATATATAAAATAAAAACTTCTATGCCTATCACTCTGGTTGAGTAGCAGAAATATTTATAACAAATTGCATCAAATATTTTCCCTTTATAAAGAAAAAAATACTATCAATGGGATATATTAACATTTATTTGTTCATCGCTCCTTGTTTATGACATTTAGGTTTTCTATATTTTGCCATTACAAAATTTTCCGCAGGGAATATAATGCTATGTCTCCCTGCTCACATGTGTGAGAACTCTTCTAGGATAAACACCTGCATGTGAAATTTATTGATTAAAGGCCTGTGCCTCTTCTTCTTTACTAGTTATTTCTAATTTATCCCCCAAAGTGTTGGTACCAACTTTCTTGCCCACCAGCAGGATATAAAAATTTCTGTATATATTAGCTCACAATTGATATTCAACTTTTTAGTATTTTTCAACCTGATGTATGTGAAATAATATCTTATTAGTCATTTCATATTTTTGTTTTTCTTTGAGACAGAGTCTTACTTTGTCACTCTTGGTAGAGTGTGTGCCTTGATAGCTCACAACAACCTCAAACTCCTGGGCTCAAGCAATCCTCTTGCCTCAGCCTCCTGCCACAATGCAGGACTATTTTTTTTTTAAGAGACAGAGTTTCATTTTTGCTCAGACTGGTCCCAAACTCCTAAGCTCAGGCAGTCAGCCCACTTTGGCCTCTTGGAGTGCTAGGATTACAGATGTGAGCCACTGTGTCTGGCCATTTTGTATTTTTCTATTATTGAAATTAAACATCTTCTTATATACTTATTGAACTTGAGAATATTTTTTACAGTGAGGTATCAATACATATACTTTATTTCCTTTTGTATAGGATTTTTGGGCTTTTTCTGACTGATTTCTGTGATTTTGAAGGGTACTATTAATGTCTCTTGGGTATAGTACTGATCTAAGTACCTCGGTTTTATTTGCATGCTAATGGAAAGGGGTCAGCAGAGCTATCTGGAAAGATACAGAAAATATTAATGTACATTTTTAGCTTATGTACTTTATATTTAAACTTTCAAGAGTGGAATGAATCCTTTAGAAAGAAAAATATTAAGACTATGTTTTCCCTAGACAAGTAAAAAGTTCATATGGCAAATGTTTGAAAAATGTCTAAACCCATAAATGAATGTAAATTTTTCTGTTTACTCTTGGCTGGGCTCGTGGCTGACTCACACCCATTTGCGGCACTTGTTCTGTGAACATGACTCTGTAGGCCTAATTTCAGCTGCCTCACCGCCTTGTATGTGTATGACCTCAACTAGAGAGAGGGAAAATGGATAAGGTTTCACCTTGACTCACCTCTAGGGCTATTCCACCCTGTTAAAGTCAAATGGAGTCTGGGCCAGTGATTTAATGTATATGAGATAGGGCAGATTGCCCACAGAGCCTCAAACACATACCAACTTTTGTATACAATGATCTGTAAGCCTTTTTGCAACCTTTGATCTTGCCCTTATAACAGGGATCTGAGATCTGAGGATCTTTTAGTCCCTCGCCTCCTGTCAGTGCCACTACACCTGTTGCTTTAGCATCCTTTGTCTGCCTATGCCACAAGGTCAGGCTTCTTCTCTATGTCCCACAGTCCTGGCTGCCTGGGAGTAGAGTGAGAAGAATTCCTGACTCAGAAGCCCTGAGTGCTGGTTGAGACCAAATTTTGAGTGATCATGACTAATCGGATCTCTGGATTCTGTAAAACGTAGTGACTCTGCCTGTTAGTAATTGTTCAGTTTTTTCAAACCTCTCTTGACTATCTGGTCTCATGAGTCCAGGATGTCCATACACACGCCAGTTGGAGAAACTCTAGACTCTCACTACACAAAGTGAGATCTTAAGACCCAGCAGCTTCGGCATCATTTGGGAGCGTATTAGAAATGCAGAATCTCAAGGCTTACCTGAAACCTATTTAATCAAAATTTGCACAAGATCCTCTAGTGATTTATATGCATTGTGCCATTTGACTGAATTTCAGCTCAGTATTGGATATCGGTATCAGTTAGGGTCTTTGTTTCAAAATATTAGCCATACAAAATGGTGGTTATATCCCCCTTCACCTGCCCAATGAGGGTGTACTCTCTGGTGACCAGTGCTCATGAACCGGTGCTACTGATGGAAGTGTGGCCCTCTCAGGCACTTTAGCAAAGGAAGCAAAGGTGAGAACCAGTGAGTTCTGTCCTCATTGTGCCTCCTTCTGACCTGGACCACACCTTAATTCTGGACTCCTCCAACTCTGGTTGTGTTGGGGACTTAAACCAGACCATTCACATACTCAGCATGATCTGCACTTCCCTGCTGCATGCTACATGAGCACAGAACAAGGAATCGGGCTTATTGTCTTGGAGCAGAGCAAACTTCCACCCATGTCAGGTCCAGAACCTTGGCCTTGTTAGCACTGACCTCCAAACTGAGCTTGTTATTGCTATGTTCCCTGTCAGGTAATGAGTGCTTAAGCACCCACTGCTTCCAATTATAATGAATTATTTGCAATATGGTCTCAGCCCTCAAGGAACTTTTGCAGTCTGCAAATGGAGAAATGATATAAGGAAAGGAGAACAGAAGACATGCAGAATGGAAAAAAAAATAGCACATAGGCCTGCAAGATGGTTTCCTTGGACCAGGTGGTGACTAGTTAAATATCAGGAAATTTTAGTGTTGGAAAAAAAAAAAACAGATTCTTAATACAATGATGATGGAACTATATACTATTACTTTGTTAGAAGTGTGCATATTTGGGGATTTGTTTGCTCATGTTATCAAGCCATCCAGTGAGTAGTTTTCCAGCCTGAAAGTTTTCAAAAGTCTGGCGAAATCACGTTCTCAAATTCACTACCTAATAAACTGTTTGTGGATATATGCGATTTTTGTTTTTCATATTGATTATTTGTAAGTCTATGAAACTTATAAATTGATAGCTTCTATAACCACTATTGCATCTGAACATTACATTTACTATTTTTCTAGAAGTAAAAATTAACTCTTTGAAATATATGAACTTGCCCTGCTAATGGAAGAGATTTAAATAAGTATAATTTGTTTTATTTCTAGGAAGGACTTTAATTTTCTTGCTTTGATTATAGTAAGATCTTGTTTCAGAAAGTGAAGGATTAGATATATTCCTGCTCAGGTGGAAGAGATCTACTGGGTATACTGTACACTGTAGCCTGGTGTTTTCTGAGCACGTGGAAAATGCAGTGCAGGGTGCTGGAAAGGCCCCGTGGAAGAAGCAGGCATGGAGAATGTTCTCAAGGAGCTCAAGGATAAGTGGGCAAACAAAACATGAGGTGAACCCTTTTCATGCATAGCTGAAAATAATTTTCATGGGAGATGGATAGAGAAGTACCATATCTGTTCAGAGGAGGAGACGAGTGCAGGGTAAGGGAAGGCTCAGCGGAGCAGGGGACGGATGAGCTCGGTTTGGATGGATAGATAGAATTTGAGCATAAATCACAGTCCCATATAAAAACCTGCTGGGGGGATGATGAACTAAAATATGTAAAACCCTGTGCCTCATTATTAGTGTCTTTATGTCAAAATAAGTTGCTAACACATAGCCTGAAAACTGGCTCAGCAAGCAAATAATAATATACAAAGTTCCTTTATCAATAATGTAATCTGCAACACTTCCCCAGTGGGCACTAGTTCTAGGCCAGGATCTTAGCTGGGACAACCACCAAGCAGCAAACAGTCCAACTGAACAAAGCCAAAGGCATTTACAAAGGAAGAGAAAGAATGAAAAAAATACACCCCGAATGCATAGAAGACAGCCAAAATTTTTCAAGGGCTATCATAGCCTAACCAAGAGTCCTGGAGTAAGACCTTGTGTATATGAGTCACCAGTAGAGCTCTGCAACTGGGAGTTCAGCTTTAATTTCCTTTTTGATTGATAGAGGATCAAGGGCCCTTGTCTGCATAGTGACAACAAAGTTGATGGACTCTGGTCTTAGTTGTGCCATCACTGAGCAGTATGACTTGAGCTTTCATATTCCTGTGGGTTCCCGGTGAAGAGAGTGGCAATATAGACCCATCCCATTGAGTGTCCAGAAGTGTCTACCAGATGCGGTTGAGATGATCCCAGGGGCGATGGCAGTAGGGAATGGACACAGATGAAGTGAGAAATCACTCAGCAAAGCTTCATAGCTGAGAGAAATCGACTCAGAAAAATGGGTCAGACTGGGATAGCGACTGTAATCAGAAGCCTGGAAGAAGACACACTATAAACATGTTACCCTGGGCAAACTCTTTTAAAAATAAAGATGAAACAATGGATTAAAAAAAGGAATGTGAAATATCTTTTCCCCTTCTAGAAATGGGGTGAGGAATCAGAATTGCAAGAGGAGGAGGAAAGGTTCTATTTTAATCCAGAAAAGAAAAGACTCATTTTCCCTTCAGTTTCTCAGCATGTTTTTAAATTTCAGGTTCATCTTCATGTCATGGGTGAAAGAGAATGGACCCCGCTCCACCCTGGATGAATGTTGGGTTGGCTGATGATGATACTAATGCTCCTTGAAAGCTAAGAGTACATTTTGTCTGCAAACTTAATTGTAGTTTTGTGAAATCATTAAGTCTTGGAGGTTACTGGGTTACATACACTGCTGCAGTCATTACTTAGCCAAGCCTGGAGTGGTCAGTTTAGTTGGGTAGAATGTGGTGCCAATAAAAAGCAGCATTATGTATATAATTTCAGGTAAGCTATTTAGCTTCACAAGGGAGAAGGGAGGTACATGCTTCATTAATTTATTCCATCCTTGGACACTAGGTTTGCAAAAATAATGTTTTAGTGTTGATGAAGTTTGGGAGAGATTGTATCTGGGTGGTTAGCCCATGAGTGTGATGAGATACATAGCACAAAGATGGGCCCTACAACCAGTGGATCTTAAACTCATGCAGGCACGGTTTTCTTATGATGGAGAGAGTACTTTAGTCTTTTATGTAGTAACAATGATACCAATAATAATGTTTCCTTTGGCTAATATCTGAATACTTGCTGTGTCTAGGCATAGTAGTAAGCACCTTGCATACATTTTCTCAGTTAATATTCATAGCAATTCATGAGGGAGATATTAGTGTTTTTATGTTGTAGATGAGGAAACCTTGTCTCAAATATGTTTGGAGACTTTTTTCAGTATCACTCAATTATGGAAGGATAATTAAAGACTTGCTGTTATTTAAGTGGATTTGGGAACTGGCTTTTCAAGCATAGAAGCTGTGTTTTTTTTTCTTTTTATTAAATCATAGCTGTGTACATTAATACAATCATGGGGTACAATGTGCTGGTTTCATATACAACCTGAAATATTTTCATCAAACTGGTTAACATAGCTTTCATGGCATTTTCTTAATTATTATGTTAAGACATTTATATTCTGCATTTAGTAGGTTTCACCTGTACCCTTCTAAGATGCACCGTAGGTGTGCTCCCACCAATTACCCTCCCTCCACTCATCCTCCCCTTTGCTCCTTTCCCCATATTCTTATGCTATAATTGGGTTATGGCCTTCATATGAAAGCTATAGATAAGTTTCATAGTAGGGGTGAGTACATTGGATACTTTTTCTTCCATTCTTGACATACTTTATTAAGAAGAATATGTTCCAGCTCTATCCATGTAAACATGAAAGAGATAAAGTCTCCATCTTTCTTTAAGGCTGCATAATATTCCATGGTGTACATACCACAATTTATTGATCCATTTATGGGTTGATGGGCACTTGGGCTTCTTCCATGACTTAGCAATCATGAATTGGGCTGCAATAAATATTCTGGTACAAGTATTTTTGTTATAATGTGATTTTTGGAGAAAAGGGAACACTCCTATGTTGCTGGTGGGAATGCAAACTAATACGTTCCTTTTGGAAAGATGTTTGGAGAATACTTAGAGATCTAAAAATAGACCTGCCGTTCAATCCTTTAATTCCCCTGGTAGGTATATATCCAGAAGACCAAAAATCACATTATAACAAAGAAGCTGTGTTTTTAAGAGACTGTGAATCTGATTTCTTATTAGTATGTTACCTTTTCCACACTGGCTGTGCACTTCATGCTAAGGTATTAACACACTTGGTAAATGAATGAATTCTTGATCAAACTGCTCTTTCCTTAAAACCCAAGCTATTGGGAATTTTGCAGCTTGCTGAGAGAGAACTCCCTCTTGTAGAAGAATGAAAGTTTAAGATGCTTGTCTTCTGACAGTGACCTTTTCATAATCAGCTGGTAATGGTTTTAAACAGCATTCACTGAAATCTTACCATGGCTAGAAAAAAGGAAAGGAATAAAATAATAAAAATCTCATAGTCCTAGAGGCTCCAAAAAAAAAAATAAATAAAAAATAAAAAAAGAAAGAAAGAAAGAAAAAAAGAAAGAAATCTTGCTATGAGCTGGGCATTGCCCCAAGTGCTTTGTGCATTATCTCATTTAAGCCACATTAAATCTCTGCAGTACATATAGTCGAGGCTTAGAGAGTCCAGGTAAGCAGCTCAAGGTCAGGTAGCTAGTAATTGGGGAATTAGGATATATATAGAACTGATCTATCTTTAAGATCAGAGCTCTTAACCACTATGGCTAATTGCCTCTCTGCTATATGATTATATTTTCTAATTTTTTTTTGTTAAATATTTGAGCATGTAACCATTTATTTTTCAAGTCAGTTACGTTTTTTCTATAAGATTTCATCTCACATAGATCAAATGACCTCTTATTTCTAAACTACTGAAAAACAAGAAAAGTGCCTTAATTTTATAATTTCTTTTACTTTTCCCCATTTTTGTACCCTGCTGAGAATTCAGGGTCTCTGGGAGTGTTCAGGCCTCTCAATGAGGTCAGATGTGTCTCCGTTGATCTCTGCACTAAGAGAAGAATTCTCTGCTATAAAACCCCCAGTCAGAAAATGGGAGAACAAGAACCACAAAGCAAAGTCTATGTGGTACGAGTTACCACTACTTTTTTTTCTTTCTTTTTTTTTTCTTTTTTTTTTTTTTCAGTTATCACATTTTGCTGAACAGGAAATGCTTGGTGGTCCTTGTGAGGTCTTCTTGGCCATTTTCAACTTGCTGTCTGGGCATAACTCCCTGTCCATTGTCCTCAGCAACTCCTATCCTTTGTGATCACCTGTTTGCATGTTGGAGAGTGTGCCTCATTGGAGCTGCACCCCTATACAGCTTGTTTTCTCCTGGTGCAGATTTAGGGACCCAAGATTTGGGTTAATGATTCAGCAATCATTGGCTTTATCAGCCAAGCTTTCTTTCTTCCTTCTTTTCTTTCTTTTTTTTTTTTCTACAATGTACTATCCCCAGAAATTCGTCTATTTTACTTCCAGTCCATTCCACATTAAAGTAACCTTTGACTATAGTTTCTAAGCTTACAGATTCTACCTTTTATTTATTGGCTTCAGTGCACAGCTCACTCCTAACTCTCGTCTTCATTTTAAAGGATTTTGCCATGAGGTCATCAGAAATGATAGGTTTGAATGGGAAGCCTAGGCCTGCTCCTGCTGAATGTTTGCTGCTGAACCAGCTCCCACTGGGGTGGCCTGGGATGTGAAGTAGGCTCTGAGTGACAATCATATCTTCTTGTTTGGGGAACAGAAGCAGTTGGTTTTTCTAGCACGGGTTGCCAGCTTTCAGTCTTCAGTACCTGTGTTCTCATGACCTATAACCCAGTCTCAGCTACTGCCACATAATTTTCGTTTGTCCTGGTGATACCCACTTGTAGGTAGCAACTGTGAATTAGGCCATGGGCTGAGCTGCTGTAGCAGACTTGTGTGAGGAGCTTAAACAAGCTAGACTTTCTTGTTTTTCACCTAATGGTCTCGAGTTAGGTAGGAAGCCGGGATTGATCAGTACCTCTCTACAACACCGACAAGAGATTCTGGTGGGTCCTCAGAAGTTGCTCTTAACTGCAGCTTTGAAGCTGGCTCACACCATGGCGCTCGCTTTCCCATCTGCAGGAGAGGGAATAATGTCCTTATGAAAACATGAGCTCAAAGTCACACGTATTCTTCCTAGTTACATCTTATTGGCCAAAACTTTGTTCTTTCGCCACATCTAGGTGCAGAGGTAGCAGGTGATTGGAAGGTAAGGTCTCTAGGAGGGGAGCCAAATGGAATTCAGGGGAGTCTGCAGCTAAAGGAAGAGTGAAGAGTGGATACGGGGGTCAGACTGTCTCTGCCACAATCCCACTGACTGATTCCAAAATGAGCTTAAAGTATGAGTGGACTCCTGGCAGGTCCTTAAATACTTTCTCCTTTTTAAGAGGCCTATGTACTGTGAAAAGTGATAGGACAGAAAAATGTCCTCTTGGTCCTGTTACTCCTTCAGCTCTTTCTCTCTGGGCTCGTACAAATACAATGTGAACTGAGGTTGAAGAAAAAAATGTCATAGGACAAGAGATCAAGCATTTTAAGTTAAAATATCTATCATTTTTTGAGTTCCCTTCAAGTCAACCACATTATAATTCCATCGTAGAAACTTATCTGTGTGTCTGGAGAGGTATGTTATAACTAATTCCAAGCGGCATGATTTAGATGGTTTTCATCTTTTCTTAATACTGATGTTGTTGCCAGCTCAGACAGAGTAATGCAGGCTTGGTAGCAGTGATATGTGCCTGAAAGCAAGCTTGTTTATTTTGGTGAGGGAAGATGTAAAGTTGATGAACTGGGTGCCAGCTTGCCTCGTCTAAGTCTCTGTTGCCACTGAAAACACTGCCTGTGGAGATAAAACTGCTTTTCAAGTTTATCCTGGAGAAGGCTTCTTATTTAAGGTAAGAGGAGACGGAACACACAGAAGAGTTATCACACCTGGCAAAGTGAGTTGGATTGGAAAAGGGAGTTTGAAAGGTGGGCGCGTACGTCATCTTTTCATGTGGTAAGTTCATCTGGACACCTGTAAGCGATTTCCTTGTTATCCGGGTTGAACTCTGTCATCCTCCCTAGCACACAATTGTCAAAATTCATTTCTGAGCCTGTGTGAGTGTGCGCATCTGTGCCTTTGCCTTCCCCTCCATTTGCTGGGTCAAACACTAGCTACAGTTCTGACCCTCTGGTTTCTGTCTCATACCAACCTTGAAATTGTTGCTCTTTTCTTCATGCCCACATAACATTTCCTTGGCTCTAATAATGTACAGGAATAGTGTTTTGTCAGTTGAAATTGCTGTCCTTGTGCTTGGGTGTTGAGAGCTGATGGCTCTGTTATGTTTGCGTTTCCCAGACTGTGCCCTAGTAGCCTTGCCATCGTTGCTATTTGCACTCTCCTGTTTCTGAGCACTTCTGAGTCTCAGCCAAATAATGAACTTTGCCTTTGTGCCCTCGCCTCCCTTTTCCTCTTGTTTTTGAGTCTTTGCCAAGGAGGCCTCCCTAAAGAGGGAGGCTACACCCAAATTCTGGGGTAGCTTAAAGTAATCTACCACATGGAAAGTGGTAGATTTGCAGTTTCATGTTTTGTTTTTTAAAAATACACACACATCTTTTGCCTTCTACAGTAATTCATATATGTCCTCAAATAAGTAAATGATTTAAATACTACTAGTAAAACACTCACCTCACTCCCTTGCTAATCTTTAAGACAAACTTAAGTTATGGGAAGAAATAAGCATGTTTATCTTGTGGCTTTGCACAGAATTTTGGCACATGTGTCTAAACCTTCAGGGAGTCAAAGTATTCCCATCTGAGAAATACATATTTTCTTAGTCAAATAAATTGATATCCCACTGTGGAATTTGTGCTGAGGGAGATTGTTTTCGAAGGACAAGTCTCTCTCAGAAGCCAAGAAGTCATATCACTGAACAGATTATATTCTCACTGGTCCAGTCAAACCAATCATTCTAGTTTCTGCCCTTGCCTTGTTTGACCGGTGTAAGTATATGTGGCCTCTTTCCTGACCTTAACTGCAGTCGCAAAGAATCTGAGATTTCTATCGTTGGCCCTTAAGAGTAATCTCATACTATATAATGGTTCTTTGACTTTAATATTTCAAGTCATTTGAAGGTACCTTTTATTCATTTGCCTTCCAATATTTTTGTATTGCTACTTTCTCTTGCCTAGGAGTTACCAGTCTTTTCATTTTTAACTCTGTGGTTTAACCTCTGTGTGTGCCATTATTAAAATCAATTTTAAAAAGTCATAAGCAGGCTATAGAGACCTGTCACTAACCATTTTTATGAATGATTTAGAGTGGGGCTAAATAATTACTTTTTGTGGCCATGAGGCTTTCAGTTGATAAGTTAGAGGAACAAACCATACCTTGTCTTTCTTAAATATATACTAGAATTATGTATTCTTACATATGTTTTGCAATGTAAAAACATTTTGATAGCATACTTGAGAACTCTGGGAGATTTTATCTCCACCCACGTTTCTCTAAATTTGACTCCCTAAGTATTGGGAAAATACCAGACTAAGTTTAAATATGATCGTCTGAAATAGTTGTGCAGGGCGTACAAAAGGAATGGCCTTGCCCTGAGGACTTGGAGAATAAAGAAGGCAGAATAAATCTGTATTAACATATATGTCAAAGGCTGAGTGACATATATGAGCAAAGTCTGGAGTGATCATTATGCTACTTTCATTCCATATATATTCATTAAGCTCTCAAATGCTGTGCAATGGCCCAGGAAGGTGGTGGAGAGTAAAACAGAGAGGGCTTCTGCTCTCATGGATACAGTGGACATTACCCACTATTTATTGAGCACTTATTACATGCCAGGCATTTTTCTGCCTCCTTCACATATAAAGACTCTTACTCTTTACAGCAACATTAGGAGGCATGGAATATATTTATTTACAACTAGGAAGTGTTAGAGCCAAGAGTTGAACCCTGGCATCTCTCTCCTTAGCATGCAGCCATGACTTCAATACTGTCCTCTTATATAATCAACCAGAATGTACAGAGTTATCACTTGTAAATTGTGATAAGTGTGAAGAAGGAAGAATCATGGACACTATGAGGAACTAATTGGGAGCAGTAATGGATCTAGGTTCAGAGAAGGCCACATGGAGAAAACTTAAAAGTAGCCAGTGAAATGGGAACAGAAGGGACCGTGGATCAAGACACAGAGCTTGGTGTGTTCAGCTTTTATTTGGCTAGAGGACATTTCCAGATATCCCCCATCCAGTCACTACTCTCCACGCTCTTGACTCTTTCCAGGATGCACCGTTTGTCTTGCTTTTTACACCTGACTGTATACGACCTAAACAAGCCCTCTGATTTCTGTCATTTAGCTTTGAAGCCTGGCCCTTTTAAGATACTTTCTAGAGAAGAGGTAGAGAAGTATATTTCCATTAACAGCGTCCTCTGGGGGCTAATCTCTGTTGTAGCTGCGCCTGTGATTCAGGGAAGCCCTCATCCTTGCAACTGTGAGAGGATGGGTTTTTCTAAGAGGTTACAGCACATAGTTCCTTAGGGAAAGAATCTTGGGCTGTTCCCCCGCCAAAATTACCCTCATTCTTGTTTTAGCCTTTCCTAGATAGGGTTAGGGGTTCCAGCCAACAGAGCTCTGGAAGCCCTCTTAGCCTACTGCTACTTTTTTTTTTTTTGAGATGGAGTCTCACTCTGTCACCCTGGGTAAAGTGCCATGGTGTCATATTTCATAGCAACTTCAAACTACGGGCTCATATGATCCTCTTGCCTCAGCTTCCTGAGTTGCTAGGACTATGGGCATGTGCCACCTTGCTCAGCTAGTTTTTCTTTTTTTCTACTTTTACTAAAGGCGGGTCTCACTTTTGCTCAGGCTGGTCTCATATTCCTGAACTCTAGCAATTTACCTGCCTTGGCCTCCCAGAGTGCTAGGATTACAGGCATGAGCGACTGAGCCCAGCCTACGTACTGCTTCTTGATCTTCTATAACTCCGCACCCTGCACTCTCTCTGCTTTATTTTGTAGACAGTTAGGCCTTAGGCAGACATTTGAGGGAATCCATCTCTTTCTCTCTTCCTGGCCTCCTCAGTCTGAATTGTACAAATTTATTTCTGAGAGTCCTTATGAAATTTTCTCCTTCGTAAGACCTGATAATATTCACTCCTGCCTGCACATATGGAATCATTATTTGTTTTTTTATATGTCCTAATTTGTAAGATAAATACCCCTTCAAGAAAGTCTTCTTTGATTAACTCATTAACTTTTATTCCAAGAGTCCAGGCATTTTTGGATATTATTTACATGGTAGCCTTTGGATTCAATATTATGCCTTAATGTGCATACCTGTTTCTTTTCCCTAACTAGATTGTATACTCTTTAAGGATGAACACTATGCCTTTTCTTTATAATTCTTCCATACAATCCTGCATATTGACCAATTGTGAATATTCATGGTTTCTTAAATAACTAATATTGCATTACTACTTTTATTCATTTATCTGCATTTTTTTCTGTTCAGTTCCAATTTCAACTTAAATTTGTCAGCTAAAAATACACCCTTTATTTGATATTAACTAAGGATACATAATTTGTTCATTGACCTTTCTTGCTTTCTTACTTTGGGCATTGAACAGTATTAACCTTTACATATTTTGGTTCCCATTGCCCTTAAAAAAATACCCAAAAGCTGCAATGAATATAATAGAGTCTTAGGGAAAGGCTCACAGCAAAGGCAAAAAGGCAAACCAAACAAAAGTAGCCACCTTACCCACAAATAAATAAAACAGTGCCAAGGAAAATGGGAAAATAATTTTTAGTCATCCATTGGAGACACTGGTGACAGTCCTACATTGGGAGCATTGGCCCTGGGTAACTGTTAACATTTATTATTTTTTTTATAACCA
The DNA here is from genome assembly GCA_963574655.1 of Perodicticus potto. Lineage (NCBI taxonomy): Eukaryota > Metazoa > Chordata > Mammalia > Primates > Lorisidae > Perodicticus > Perodicticus potto. The sequence continues at coordinate 1,260 of CAUYRH010153481.1, read as the reverse complement.
ACATGCTATTTCAAAATTTAGAGGAGAAATTAGAGAAAAGGATAAAAAAGAATATTAGTTAGCAAAGCGAGTAAAAAATGAGGCCTTGGGAATTTGTTGTGAGAAGGTCAATAGTTATTTTGAGATAGCTGCTAAGTGCTGTGTGATGCTCTCAAAGCAACCATGATAAATTATTAAGTATCTGTAATTTATTACACACATTGGAGAATATATTGCAATGTGAGCTGATGTCACTAAACAGCACTGGCTGAAGCATTTGTCTCGATATTGAGGAAGATTGAGGAAGCGATGGAGCCATTAGTTACTCAGATTATTGCAGGAGGCTGTATTTTTCTTCTTATGATTTTTTTCAATTTCAAACTAGAAAATGAAGAATTATAAAGATATAGTTACATTATTCATTTGTCCTGGTGAGACTTCTGCCCTTTTGAAATTACTGAGACAATCACCAATATTTTCTAAAAAATAAAGGCCAGAACTTGGTTGGCTCCCTCTATTTGAATAAAATGTTTTATGAATTCTTGATAAATATATGTTTGTTCTTTTGACTTTTTAGTTATCTGCAGCTGATATGAAATGCTGTTAATCCATTGTTTGTTAACCTAGTTATCAGTTACATTTCCTATTATTCTCTGTCTAATTGTATAAAGAATAATTTACACTAAGCAGGCAGAAGCGTGCCTCGGGTAGGGATTAATTAATAAAACCCCTAGAGATTACAGTTTTTCATAGCATCTTTGCAACCTGAGTGTTTTCATCTATTCATTCAAAGCACATCACTGAATTTGTATTTGGAGGAGAATAAAAAATATTCTTGCATTTTATTTCCTAGTAATTATAGGCATTCTTATCATATGCTATGGCTCTGTAGCACCTTGAAAATCTTTAATTTATTTCAAAGTACTCCCAAAAATGATTTTGAAAAACATCATTCTCTATTTTAACTAATGATTTTTTTGTCTTAGGTATTCTAAATTTTACCTCCATTGCCATGCATTTAATATCAGGTCTGCTTATGGAAAGATTATTTCACAGATTTGGGGAGCTTTTCCTAAGACCTTTAAAAGCATCTATCTACCTGTGCCAAGCAGTGAGCTGGCTGGAGAGAGCTGAGGGGGTATTAAGAGTGCCAGATGTCTGCTAAGAACACCGTAACTGTAGCAGGCAGACAGCCCTCAGATTGGGAGAAAATATTTGCAGGTAATTCCTCCGACAAAGGTTTAATAACCAGAATCCACAGAGAACTCAAACGTATTAGCA